>WTSP01013111.1:49371-128927 GCA_025331215.1 Actenoides lindsayi
GTGAGCAGCTGATGGACTCCAGCTTCTGTTTTCTCTTTATGTTCTTTAAATTCTTGGCCACATCCTCAAGTCTCACCAAGCTATACTTGGCAGAGGAACAGAGAGAAAAAGATGAGCTGGCTTCGCTCTGTCTCTGTGGCTCTTCGACCGTGGCACCAGGCAGGTGGGCTACTCCACACCCTCCTGCAACCTGAAGCAACCTCAGGCAGCTCGATGTTGCAGCAGGGTATTGTGTGCCAAGGCTTTCCAAACAGTACTGACGCAGAGTCCACCCTTTCCTCCTTCATGTAGAGGGGTTATGCTGGGTTTGCAGCACTTTGACATTTCCATCAGGACAGCAATTCCCTTTTGCAGCAGGTTTTAGCTGCCTCTGCCCTCTGCTCCTGCCCTCCTCCCTCCGCTGGGAAATGCTCCTGTAGCACTTCACAGAGAAGCTCTGAGGATATGTCAGACTCCACAGGTCGACAAGATTCAGACTCCTTTTCCAATCCTTCCACGTTCAGGACTTCACCGATGTCACCGCATTTCTACTTCCATTTCCTACTTGCAAACCAGTGCAGACCAATCCTCCTTCCTCCTTAGGATGCGTGTACAGGGCTTGCTACACAGCAGCCTCTGCTTCCACAGACAGAAAGATGAGGTAGGAGTAGCCTTGCCTGGAGGTCCAGGCAGAGCCTCTGCCTCCCAGATAAGCAGACTGGAGGTTAGGCCTGGAGGTCCATCCTATAGCTATGGCTTGGCTCAGTGCATTTACCAAGTTTACCTGTTCAGGTTGACCTGAGATCTTGCACGATGTTCGGGGGAACCGAGGAAAGCATTTGCTGCAGGAGGGCCTCTCCCTCCCGTGAGCAGCGGAGGGCTGCTCGGATGCGCGTCACGAAGACGCCAGCTCTATTCCACTCTGCCATTTGCAAAGAATGCTTTAGAGCAAGCCATTCTTCAATAAGAAAGCTCTCCAAGTGCTTTAAAATAAAACAAATAAACAAAAAGAAACGCAGCTGAATCCCGCAGAGAGCAGGACGCAGTGCAAATATCTTCAGCTATTCCTTTGTTCTCTCTGGGATTTCACGTGCACTAATCCAGAACATCTCTTCTGCTCTGCCCCAAACCGCGGGTGCAAATCGCAGAGATGGGAAAACATGCAATCTACAAATTCAGCAACAGAAATGATCCTAAGAGTAATAAAACTAATTGTAGGCTCATTTCCCTTCAACATACCAGTCAGTACTCTGTCTAAAAAGAATAACCTTCATGAGCAGAACAAAAGCTCAGTGAAAGAAATAGGTTTTCACTCATTCTTCATCTTTCTACATTGATGGTACCAACCAGCTGCACCATTTCTATAGAAACATTTCATCCAAACCAGTTTTCTCTTAATTTAGATGCTGTTGCATTTCAAATTGGAGATGAATTCACAGCGATTCACAGCTCACGTGGGGTTCCCACCACCGTGTACCTCACCTGCCTCCGGGCCGCAGCGCACCCTGCTCTTCGTGGTGAAAAAGGGAATCCGCTTCGTTTTAAATCCCTCGTCATTCCTGCAGGCCAAACAAAATGGTGAGGTGAGGAGAAAAGAGCTTGGAGGTGGCAGCTGAGAGCTGTGCTGGAGCTGCGTGCCCAGGACGGGCTGTGTGCAATCCCAGAGAGAGGCTCCACCAACACTCGTCCAGGCCCAACAGCTTTCTTCTGGTAAATTAACAGAGCTCTGTAAGGCAGCACTTTCAGCTCCCAGGGTGAGAGCACTTGACCCCCG
Organism: Actenoides lindsayi; assembly: GCA_025331215.1. NCBI lineage: Eukaryota > Metazoa > Chordata > Aves > Coraciiformes > Alcedinidae > Actenoides > Actenoides lindsayi. The sequence continues at coordinate 51,125 of WTSP01013111.1, forward strand.
GCTTTATGGGTGTCAAGGTTAAGTACACTGTCAAACAGCAGATTGAACAAGCTTCAGGAGAAGCGCTGGAGAACCAACCTGCTGCCATTCCCTGCTCTCACTGAGAGCCTCTGACAAGGTGACCCAACACCACAACTCTGGAAACTCAGTGAGACGCTCAGAAAGAATGTAATTTGTCTTTTGCAACTGCCACGGCAACTCATAAAGACTCCAGAAGATCTGCTGGACAGGCACCCAAATGAGAAGATGTGAGTACGACACAATTCAGCACAGCTCTGGAGAGGATTTAACTCTCTAGGTTAAGCATCCCTATTGTAATTTCTAACTAGAACATCACTCTGTTACTGGATGACCGTATTAACGTCAGTCTTCTCTATGAACTTGCAGCTGGTTGCACTTCCATTTAAAAAAAAAAAACCTAAAAAACCACAGATTTTTCATTCTTTCCAAAACAATACTCCCACGCTAACTCCAAACGGCAGCCCGGCCAGATGGCTTATGGGGAAGATATGCTCCCCACAAACCAGGGTTTGTAGCGATGAACCACACACTGGGTTAAAGAAATTTCTACGTGCTCTTTAATTAAGCTGCCGTTATCAGTAATCTAGCCACTTAATAAATGATATAGTGCATGAAATGCCTGAGGAATTGGTAAAGGATAATTCGTCACTGTCACGGGCACACAATATACTTAGAGACATGGTATGTGGGTATCAATGTCTTCTATGCAGGTAATTAATTCACTACTGACACCCTTTGTATTACACGAGGGATCGGGTTTGCTGTTATTTCTTCAGCTTTTGTTTTCTCAGGCAAAATTTAAGTGAGACACTTACTTCCCAAGTTGGTTTTTTGAAAGATCCAGTGATTTAAGCTGTTTGCAATTCCACTTCTCTTGTGAGGGCAAAGTAACTAACTGATTTCCCAGCAGCTTCAGGGACACCAAAGCCTGAAAGACGAATAGCCTAGAGTTAGGGGGCAGAGTCCATCAAACACACAGAAAGAGGTTTTTTAACGTGGCTATTAAATAACAGAACATGAAGAAAGCACATTTGATTCATCAGAACATCCTGTCCGTGCTGCCTAGCATGCAAACATTTCCTTCTTGTCTCCAGCAAGTATGTTTTCTGCACGAAGCAACACCACTATTAGTTCTGGGAGATTATTAGTCTACTTGCTGACAGATGCAATTGGAAACAGCCCATATAAAAGGACATTTTGCTTCTAGTGAGGAAACCTTTCCAAATGGAAAAGAACAGTATGATTTACCTACATGGTATGCCACACAGGGATGAGGAGTCCTATATGTGTGTGCAAGCTGGTGTCAGCGTGGGCTTGCACCTGCTGTGCCCAAGATCAACGTGCAAAAGGTGAACTATTTCACATGAGAAGAATTTTTAATTGCTTTGTTATGTCTACTAAAAAGGAATGGATTTATATGAACATTCCAAGATTTATGGAAGTTACCTATTTACTTTTTTTTTTTTCCCCTGACACCAGAGACGGAAATTTTCAAAACACCAAATGAAGCTGATCAAGACCACACAGTTAACACCACACAGGTAGGACTCAGTTGCAAGTACCATGAATAAGGTACTTGCATAAGGTACACGAGTACAGAAGGTACTACCATGAATAAGGTACATGAATAAGGTTAAAGACAAGCTGTCCTTTAAATGTAGCTGAAATGTAAAAGAAAAAAAAAATGCAGTTCCCATTCACATTTGCTTTTCCATCCCTAAAAAAAACATAAATAAAATGCTGAGGTTGAAATGAGCATTTTCACTGGGTTGAAAATCCATTTTTTCCACTGAAACCCAGTTTTCTATGTAGAGTTTCCAACCAGGTTTATTCTGCAAGTCCCGCCCTCCCCGTGAAAAGTGAGATAAGCAGAATGTCAGTTGAATGATCTCGTGCCACAAGTACAGCAGTATTAGTGAATTATACCCCACGGAAATCACGTTTGAGCAGCAGAGACTTCAGCTTCACATGTGTTAAATGCTTTATGAGCTCCACATAATATAAAAGGTTTATGCCCCTTTTCATCAAGCAGGATTAACAATGTCTCACGAAGCCAGTCTGTTGGCCTTCCTCCCCTTTTCTCAGGCTGGAAAAATATGAGGTGTCCATGTGACACAAGCGACAGACAGTTGCAATGATCATGCAAAATGCTCCCTCTAGTGATAAGAGAGGGGTGGCACTGGGCCTTGGTGGCACTTGGGGCAGGTATGCAAAATATAAAACCACCGATACAGAGAGTGGATCGTTAGAGGAAAAGGTTGGAAAACTGTGCAAACTAAAACCCTCCCTGCCACTCGAATCTTGACAGCCAATGTTTTTGTCATCATTAGTCTTCACTGGCTCAAACCTCCCGCTGGAAAGAAGACCCAGTCCTCCCTTGGCGCCTGGTGTCGAGCTCTCTCCAACTATCAGCATGGGGCTGTTCAATGACAATGCTTCAAACTTCTCCCCCAAAATATCCCTGAGGAGGGAAGGGAGGCTACGCGTTCCAGAATTAGCACAAACTTTGCTCTGTGTGGTCTAGCCAGGGTGCTTCATTTCCAGTCAGCTGTAGCCACGTTACATGTCCCCTACAAACACTGACAAAGGCCACTCTCCAGGAGAGCCAAGAGCCTGGTGAGATTATATGTGATGCTTATATGCCTGCTCCATAGGGGGGAAAAATGAGTGACTTTCAACTGGCTGTGGCCCTTCATGACTGTCATTCTGGAGATCACCAGTCCTTGTTTTGCATTTGCCTCTTCTCTCTCATGTCTAACTTCTCCATTTTTGCTGCCTTTCAGGAAGGGAACGGGTGCCTCCAGAAGTGCCACAATGGCAGTGGCAGACGACTTCCTTCAAACCTACAGCTGCAGAATGCCAAAAGGGCTCTGGTGTGTTAGATTATAGCAGAGGGAAGGAACTGCAGCAGCCAGATTAGGTTGCTTTTGTCAGCTTGTGATGTGGTAAAGCTGACCAGAGTCTTACCTGTGTGCTTCCAACCCACAGAAGGTCAGCTCTCTTGAAGAGAGGCAAACTAGTCTAGAGAACTAAGATGTGGCTTGGAGCATGTTGGTTCATTTAGAAGGTAACAAAAAGGAAGTCGAGAAGGCCTCTGCTTCTCTTAGCACCACATTTCTAGTATATACATCATATTAGCAACTGTGAGCTGGTCTTAGTCTTCAGACCCCTCCACAAACCAAGAAAAGGCCAGCAATGAAGACATGTCCCATCAACCTATGTCAGAGACTTTTTCAACTCACAGGCCTCCTCTGCTTTCATCTTTTCCCAGGGAGAAGATAGTTCTCTGCTGTTACTACATTATATGTAGGATGTTCCTACATTATATCTTCCTACATATATGTAGGAACACATGGTGTTCTCAGAGATTGCACTGAGGTCTTTTCTGACCCCTGTACTGGTGCCTTCACATCCCTTTGCAATCTCTGAGCAGCGGCACTCAAAGAAACGTGCCCTTGAAGCACCATCTAGTGTCCAGTATCTGCCATGGCAGCTCCTGCTCACTGGGCTTATTTTTAATGCATTCAGGAAAAAAAACAAGTTTTGGAGACAATATTCCACAGGATTCACTACACTTCAGGAGAAATGCCATTTGAAAATGAATGGTTACCAGAAAGCAAAGCCAAATCTGCAGGGACCATGAAAAACAACTGAGGGAGCAAACGACCCTCAGCACTCTTCTTCTGGCAGGAGCAAAAGACACCTTTGCAGCAGGTGCCCAAGATCAAAACTGGACATGGATATGAACCATCACTTCTGCATCCTTTCCACAGAGGCCAGCAGTGAAAATCATGAAACTTCTGCACAAAAATTTACTTCTGTCTCTACCTCCATTACCCTGAGTCTCACAGTCTAGAAGAGAAACTGGGAGGAAACCCCCAAGTTCTGCTTGGTTTCATGGTGAAACCACGTGAAGTCACAAATTCTGAAGAATATTGAAGTACAACCATAGATCTCATGTCCACTGGCAAGAATTATTTAATCTACAAGCTTAAAGATAAGAGAGATGCCAACTAACACTGCTTAGTGCATTCAAATATGCTATTTTTGGCACAGAAAGATTAATCTTTAATTACACAACACTGGTGTGTGCCAGATTAAGAGAAAACCCAACCATCTGTGAGCACACTTGAGTACACCTGTATCTCAATGGTTGGAGCTTGCAGCTACAATGCAGTGGTTGTCTTCCAAACTGTGCTCCTAAAATCTGAGAACCACGGACATTCAGAGTTCTCAGAAGACCCCTGTCAAAAAGTAGACACTGTATCACACTGGACAAGGGCCTGAGTGTAATAATTTGATGGGTTATGGGTTGCTCAGAAGCTCTGTCCAAATGCTGTGTTCATCAACTCAAAACAGCAGGTAGTCACCTACCATAACCAGGCAGCTGCTGCTATGACTCTGAGGTCTGAGTAGGTATTAAGAGAAGTACTGTGAAGTAGGAATAAATGGCACTTACTTCAAGCTGGAAGAGTCCCAATGGAACTTCTTTTAGTGAGTTCTCAGAAAAATCCACTTCTCTGAGATGATTTTTCCAGAAAATAGTCAACGCATCAGGTAGGAATTCCAGTGAGTTTCTAGATGCTTTACAACATTTCTGGAAAATGCAGAAAAAAACCACTCACAGAATAGTAATCATTGCTTTAAATAATGAGGCAGATCAGCTGTCACATATTGAAAGCATTAATACATTAATTCCAGGTGATCTCTGTACATATTTTGATCTAGATAAATTATTGTGCATGAGGCACACAGGATTTGCTGAGGAGATGCACTCAATTGATGGGCAAATTCTTTGCTGGGCAGAAAGTATTTCAAAAGTTATTCTGAAAATTATCCCCATTTGCTTTTCAATTATAACCAAACACCTCAAAGTCCACTGTTCTCCTGCTATCCCTGTAGTAATAAGGAATAAAGTCACAGTGATCGGTGGCTGCCCAAGTTAGCCATGGGTTTGGGCAAAGGGAACTTTGAACAAAGGCTGAGTGTTCTGTGGAAAGATGCTAACAGCACTTCAGCTTGTATGAACTAGAGAAAACAAATAACATCCACAAAAGACATGTTTCTAGAAGTTTTCCACCAATGCCATCAATGTGGTGAGAACAGGGCAGAACCTCAGAAGGACTGGATCTGAGACCCATAAACTGAATCAGGCAGGGACACTCCTACAGAAACAGAACAGCCTTTTAGTCTAAGACGTCTGACAGCTTTTTAGGCATCATCACAGTATATGTTTTGCATTGTTTCAACAGCTTTTTCAGCTTCTGACTCTGTCAGAGCAGTTTGACTTACCAAGGGGCAGGCCCAGGGATCTGGAAACACTTTCAGCTGATTTCTGGAAACATTCAGTATGTTTAGGGACTTGAAGCAGTATAGAAAAACCGTTGGAAGTTCCACCAACCTGTTGTCAGAGACGTCAAACTCCTGCAGCTTCCTTAAACCAATCCAATTAGTTGCTAGAAAACAGGAAACATTGCAGACTTGGTGCAAGCACGACAGCAGTCTGAGCCAGCAAGACCCCGTGTATTTGCCAGGCAAGAGTCAAAGGATTTCACGAGCGCTAGAAAGCAACGAGGCCTTTTCATGTACTTTGTTTCGGCAAAGGACTGAGCGATGCTGAGCATCTCTAGCTAATACTGTCTTTAAGCCATAATTAGAATAGTTTGGGGGTTTTCCCCTTCAAGATTTTCCCTTTCTCAAGATCAGGCCTTGAAATGTAAGTGTAACACCAGAGTGTACGTACTGTTTTCTTCGTCGAATAACTTCTCCATATAGTTTTTGGAAGCGATGAGCTTTTTAAGGTTTTTAAGATGTAGGAATCCAGAAGGGAGAGTAGAGAGCCTGTTGCTGGATACGTCGACCTCAAGTAATCTATGAGTACAGAAGTTATTCAGTCAGGCATCAGTAAAATGCTAGCAAAGACTTCTGTTGCCACAGGCATCTATTTTACCTGGACACCTTTAGATGGGAATGAAAGCAGCTGAAATGTGCTCTCACAAGGCACAGCAAAAAAGCCATATTTAAGCAATTAACTCTTCCAGGGAGCAGACAGAAGTGGTCTGAATAGACCGCAGAGCAGGTACTTAATACCAGCTAGCAAATGTCAATGTGAGACAGCTCAGGCCTTAGACTCAGAGGAGTGGGGCTCCCCAGAGCTGGACAAAAGCAGGAGCAACATGAGACAATAACAGGAATAAAAGTTCTTACAATTGTCCCAACAACTGACTTGGAAACACTGAGAATGCCATAAAAAAAAAAAAGGCAAATCTGAAGTTAAACTTTACATCAGACAGAAAACAAACCAAGAAGCTCCTGTTTCCCACAAGTCTAACTGTCTCATTGACACCTGCTCTCTGTAGGGGTTCAGTTTGCTGTAGGCATCCAGTGCACACACCTTGTACATATAATTTCATCGGATGACTGTACGCTGGGTAACTCTGTCAGCTGATTGTCAGCCAGGCTGAGCTTCCTGAGGTTTATCAGGCCCCATGGGATTACGGATGGAAGGGAGACCAGGCAGTTGGCAGAGAGATCAAGCTCGGTTATCTGACAGGAGATATCGATCAGCCAGTCCAGATCCACCCAGGGCAGTTTGAGGTTGGACCAGTTCACGCACAAAGCCTGCAGATGTCAAAGAAAGGAGAGAAAAACCACATGAGCAAAATCCCAGTTGGTCTCGGCCTGTGTTACACCACTGGGAATCTGGCAGATCAGAGCACAGACCATAAACATTTTGCTCACTTTCCAATCTGCTTCTAGGAATTAAACTGACTCAAGAGATGAAATCATGTCTGGGTATCAGCAGCCCCCACCATACAGCTGCTCCATGAACTCACTCCAAAGACCATGAGCAACCACAAGCAGGGGACCTGGACCTCTTCACCAGTCCATACACCAGCTCCACTGTGCTCCACAAAGGGTGAGCTGCCCTTGTCTGAGAGCAACATTCTCATCCCAGAGCTGGGCAGACTCTCATGGTTTGTTCATCCAACAATGTGCAGTGAGTTTCCATGGGGCCGGGCTCCCCGCGCCGCGAGCCACATCCACGCCCCGCACCAGCAGCACGATATGGACAACTCATGGAAACCATCTTACAACTGGACTCCAGAGCCTGAACTTCACTCTGTCTCTTGGACACGCTCTGCATGGCTGCTCAGAGCTCTGAACACCAGCAGAGGCCAGGCAGGTCCAGAGGAAGCCCTGTGGAGCAGTCAGCCTCTGAAATGCCTACGGATCACGGCTTGTGCATCTGTAGAGAGAACCCGGACAGATCTGCTGAGCGTGGTCATGATTTCTTAGGAGGAGGCCTGTGGCTGGAATAATTAATAGCTGCCCAGGCACCGCTCTTCCATCTTAAACCTTCCAGCAACAAGTAGCCAAACTGTTCTGGGGAAGGTTTAGTTTTGGCAAAGGAACATCTGGGAAAGGCAAGGAAAGGCCAACATCTTCTTCTAAAGCATTTCTAAATGGGAGAGATTTGCTCAGTACCATTGAGGAAGATCTGAGTTTCTGAGGGACATGATTTTGGCAGTTGCCTTCTCTCTAGATAATGTTCTGCTGCTTTTGACAGTAGGATGAGGAAGTTGTTTTATCCTACGTTGAACAGAAGCTGTTGTGAAAGGCATAACTACTTATTTCAGGCTCCAGCTTGGACAGAAAAAAATGTGAACGCATAAAGGTCATCAAGGCAAGTAAACAACCTTCATTTTCAAGATCACCCCATTATGTTCCAATGAGATCTATGTTCCAAAGTACACATTTTTAAAATGTTAGCCCCAAAACGTTTCCCTAGGACAGCCTCAATGAAGTCATCATTAATTCTCCACCAGGAGGCAGCAAGGACCCAACAGCAAATCTCATTTACTTACCAGCTCCCAATATTTAGCACTTAAGATTTTTAAGCTCAAAATAAAATTAAAAGGAATATATTTGGGGAAGGGAGAGAAAGAAAAGGGACACAAAGGTCTATCTCAGATGTTGATCTGTAACTCAGAACTCCAGGTAATGGAGATCACACGGATTGAATGTCTAAGAGAATGGAATAAAGGGTAAGCACAAACAGTGGCACTTCTTAGAAACTGATTGTAGAAATCCTTAGTAGGAGACACAGTGCTTTTAAAATATTAATTAGTGAAGCTTCAGAACAGCCCTGCCAATATGAATGGAAATATATGTATCACTGGGGAAACCAAGGCAGAGAGCAGAAGCTGTCTAAAGCTATGTTCACAGCCATGCCACAACAAGGCAGCAGCAGCAAGAAATCAAATCAAGCAGTGTATCCACTGCCACTGCAAAACATACAGCACCTCATAGGAGTGTGGCTCCGAAGCTTTCACACTGGCACTAAACATACTCTGCTTTACTGTTAGGTTTTCCAAGTGTATATTTAACAGCTTCCCACTTCCAAAGTCTTGCTTTAAATTCTACATGTAGTTCTCTGTAATTTTCTTTTCAACTCTACCAGCCCAAGACTGAGCTTGTTGACATGACAGGACTGCACTCAGCTGTGATTTATGGTAATAGAAAGTATAAATACACAGGTCAGCTTCCCTTTTCCAGCCATAGCCACTCCACGCTTCAGGAGAGATGTGGGCATGTGCTACTGATGCTAAGGGACTGAAGATCTTCCCGTCATGAGGAAACCTCACTGGGGAAGGGCACATTTTTGCTCAAAAGGATCCTGATCCCTAAATCCAGTTAACGCAGGAAACCAGCTCTACACTACAAACAAAATCATCAAGTGAGAATTGATACCTGTCTGCTTTTTTTTTTTTTAGATGTGTTTTAACACTTGACCTGAAGTGAGATGCTCTGTAGCACCCTTCCTAAGATAGGCATCCATGACTGGAGTATCCAACCCCTTGAACTATTCACATCTTTTACCCAAACAAACAGAAGTAAGAAAATTGAGAATTATAGCCAAAAAACAGAGCAAATATTCCATGCAAAAGGCTTTCGACGGGTCCTTCAGTCACACAAGGGATGCATATAACCACAGAGGGCTTTGAAATCCTGGCAGTGATGGGAATGAAGGCCAGAGAGATGACTTGCTTGGTTGGTTCCCTCCTCACAGGAGAAAGCAGGCTCTTGTGGCTGAGCTCCTGAATTCAGTCTCCAGAGCCCCAGATTTCCTGTGCAACACCAGTCACAGTCTCAGGTTCTCCAGACTCTGTTTGCCAGCCCATCTAACGGGACGGTAACATCTCCCCAACTCCTGAGAAAGCCAGGAGTAAAAATGCCCTACAGACTCCAAATCCCTCTTTTCCCTTCCTGCTTAAGCTGCTCTCAACAAAGCTGCAATTTAAAAAATAAAAAATAAAAAAAAAAAAAAAACAAAAACAGAAAAAAAGAACTGATGATGCTTATCCCCTCCCTCAGTTCCTGCTCAAGATGATGCTTTCTACAGCAGGGCCAGGCTCTTACTCCAGTACAAAAAACATACTTGTCCTTGAGTACCCCAACCAAGGCAGCAATAATAAGATCTACAGACAGTTTTAGCGGGTGCAAGCAAGACCATGTGTCTCTGCTGCTTCTCATTTCAGACTGATACTCATCTCTATTTTGCATTTAGATTGCTGTGTATCATTTACCTCAAAAATGCAGAGCCGTGGCCTCAGGGTATTTAATGTGATAGAAAGATACCTGCAGAATTCAGATAGCGACTTCAAAAACCCACAGACCGGACTGTGAAATCCCAAAGCTGCTCTGAATGCTGCAGGGTAGGTGTCTCCACCTGCCAGGCAGCTTTTGGACTCTCCTTGCACTCAGTCCTCGAGCCCAGGACTGATAGTGTCTCTTCAGTCTGAGTGCTGCAAACTGGATCAGCCAAGTCCCTTCACCTGACTTAGGGACAGTCAACCGAATTCACCTTGGTGCGAGCAGATGTCAGAGTTACCTTAGCGACTTACTTGCCTCAGCACTCTGCTTCAGAAACATAATTAGAGTGAAAGAAAGCCTGACAGCAGTGCCACAAAGAGAGGAGATTTTCTCCCCAACTCATATTTAATCATCTCCTCTACCTTCCCAGAAAAACCCATTTCTTTGATGCCAAAGGTCTATGATGCTGACCTCACAGAGCAATGATCAGCTCAACCCTCCTCCATTTGGCACCGGCTGGTGAGCTCAGTGCTCAAGTGTGAGGGATGGTGATCAGGGGCTGGGCACAGCCTGACTCTGGGCAGCTTGCTGCTCTTCAGAAGGGCAAGGAAAACCTCTGCAGATTCCCCTCTTTTGCCAAGGAAATAATTTCTCAATACGAGCCCTGAAAACTCAATGGAAATTTTCTACTGCAGTGATGTCAGGGGATGCACGGAGGAAGGCAAGGGACTGGAAATTGTGCAGAAGCAAGAAACCCCGCTGCTCTTGGGCAAACGATGAACTGTGAACACAACAAATATTTACTTAGATTCGAGACTGTTTGGTAACGTGATTAAAAAAGCCTGCTGTGCATTTCTCCTAAATGATGTGGCGTGCCCCAGCAGAACCTCGCTCTTGCCATAGACAGGATATTCTGAGGACAGTGACTTAATTTCTCCATCAAAAACACTGCTGTGAATCTTGAGTGGAACTGCTGTTGATGTCTTTACAGATGGTGATGTAACTGAGATTAGCCAGTGGATAAAGAAATCAGAGGAGGAGCTCTCTCTCTCTCTCTCACACACACACACACACACTTGTATACTTGAGCATAAAATTATCTGCAAAACATCTCCTAGGGAAAATGAAGCAGTTTAAGCTCTTTTCTGGTCAGTAATGGAAAAAGTAAGCATTTTTCACACTGCACACACTGGGAAGTTACATGTATCTCCATGCTGACTACACCTATTGAAGCCTGGAATCTGTGCCCAGCCACTTTACTGCAGGGGGTCTTTTGGGCATTTGTTAACTGTTCCTGTAAAAATGGAGCACTTCCTCTCTCTAGCAAGCCAGTGGTTTGCTGTGGGGATAAATTTATGCCAGAAAAAAAAAAAACAAACAAAAGGAGAAATAGGTATTAGAAAAATGAGATGTAACTCCTGTTGTCTCAGAAAAGGCAGCACTGCAGAGCACGATGGCTGCCTGGAAGGTGTGGCAGCTGAACCGAGCTCTCCAACCACATTTTATGCATAGCTGGTAGCATTGACTACTGGGAAATCAACTGGAGGTCAACTGTGCAATGTTTTCACTTAAAGAGAGCACAGATGGGACAAACCCTTTTGAAGTTCTGGGCTCATTCTGAAACGATCAGTGCTCAGTCTGCCCTGTCCAAGAGGAGAGCCTTTCTGACGTCCAGCTGGCTGCCACGCGCACCGCAGTCTCCGCGCCATTCTTCTTCGCTTCCTGCCAGTGCAAAATGCATCGTAGCACTTACACGAGAAGACTTCCATTCGGCAGCCTTCAGAGGGATGAAGAAAGCACTGAGGAAGCTTGTTTGCAGCTGCCATGAAGTTGTGTTTTAAAAAAAAAATGATCGGGGTGTGTGACTAGCACTTCCCGAAGACCTGAGCTCTGCAGAGAAACTAGGACAGATCTTCCTGAACCTGGCCTAGCCTGCTAAAATGAATTCAAAGAGAAAGTATTAAATAAGCAAACATTAAAAATAAACAGCTATTAGAAGAATCAAGGTCAAATTTCTGGGTCTTTTTTTTTTTTTTTCCTTTTTTTTTTATATCAGGCCCTTCTGGCAATTAGCTGATGTCTTAGGACTGCTCTCTTCTTCGCTCAGGGTGTGACAACAGCAAAGCTGAGTCATTTTTACAGCAGCTAAGTTAAACATTGCCAGCAAGTTCACATGGAAAACAGACCTCTTCCCTGTGATTCAAACATTTATCCCAAGTTTATTCAAGCTGAACTATCCAGTTCGCTGGATTTTTTTTCCTTCTAAAGGCATGTAATTTTATCAGCTCTTATTCAGAAACATCTAGGATTTAGCTTCCTTTCGTTTAGCTGTCAATGAAACTAAGAATCCCACAGGGAGGGCTCTAAATCTGCTGATTGAACCTAACGAAGTCAAGCTCACATACGTGGACTGCAGCCCCCAGCGTTCCCGGTATTGTCAGGAATCAGGCAAGACAGGGTTTTGGCAGGAAAACAGAGAATGGAGAAGTTCATAAAACTATGAAAACCTCTCTGCTTATTTTCCTGTAACACCAAAGCAGAATCGACACCCCCTCGATGTTATGAGCTGAGCAAACAGATACTCAGCTGGCAAGGAGATTCACGCAGACAGAGCCTTCACCAAAACATTTCCCTCACCATTTTTCACTGCAAAATGTTTATGACCTGATGAAAACTGTTAACTAGGGAAAGCTCAGGGCTCCGATGCTGCTATTCGGTGTCAGTTAATCTATATGCTGAGGGGAAAAATGAAAACCACCTGATAACTAAATGGCTGGATAACAGTAGAAATACTACAAACTACTACGTGCTTCCCTACAAAGCAGTAAACAGTGTGTGCCCCGAGACATTTTACAGCTCTGAATAAAGGAGACTTGGATAATAGAGATTAAGAGAAAGAAGAATATAGCCTAGTTATACGAGATATGTGAAAATCATGAAATGTAAAGCCCTGCATAAAAACAATGCCACCCATCTGTAGATCCCCAAGCATCATAATCACCATGTATTAAGCCTACCAACAGCTGTGAGATGTGAATAGTTTAAACCTCCTCATTTTACAGCGGAAGAAATAGAGATGCAAACAAATAACCAGAACTGTCAGAAGGTTGTTAAGTGGCTAAGTAGTGAACGGAGGTCTTGCCAACATAAAAAGGCCTCAACTGCTTTTTGTTGGCCTCTGTGTCCCATCAAGAAAACACTTCTGTGGGACAAGTGCAGCTCAACCTGAACACACAACAGAACCCTAAATGAAGTGATTATCCTGGGGTCACAGAGGAAGCCTGTGGTAGTGCTTATTTCTCTGGAAGACTCTGAGCCCAAAGTCAATGTGTCCATTCCACTACACAGGCCTGGTTCACGTGCTGATGTTCAAATGGTCAAGCAGAAGCTGCCGCACACCATGTCCTGCACAACGATGCCATTTAAAGACCTCATGTTTTACACCTTGCAGTTCAGCACGGGCACGACAGCCACTGTCACAGCTTGTTCTCTAAATGGGTAGCAAACCACAAAGCTCTTCGTGGAGAATAATCACCAGCCACACGGTATGCGAAGACAAATATCAATTATTAACATGATGCTTCATTAAAAGAACATGTCTTCAGAGAGATAAATGGCTACTTACTGTTTTTGCTGGAGCACTACCTGGTAGTGGGTTTGTCTCAATGAAATACTTCCTCAGAAGGTGCTTGCTGGACTCAGGACTGTCCATCAGGATGTAAGAACAAAAGAAAGCTCCATTCCGTAATAAAAACACGGCCACATCTTCATTCCCTTTAGAGAAAAGCAGATTGTCTGTTCTCTTCTTCTCATAGTAAATGAACCAACAAGGAGCTGAACAGAAATCCTGAGAAATAACCACTTCTGAAAAAACCCCACGGGGGTGTGCAAAAAAGGAAACTGAACTGTGTAAAGACTGTTTCCTCCAGAGACAGGATTTAGTTTGGTCAAACTGAAACAGCAACGACACTATGTAAGAGCACTGGCCCAGGCTCTGTCTTTTTTCTCTTTTTTTTTTTGCTGTCTTATTAAAACTATACACACAGCTGTGCTTTGAAGTGTAAATTATTCAGCCTCCATCAAGCCTGTGTGCCCAAGTGGCCATAAGAACAACGCTTTTACTTGCAAGGTTTCTGGTTTTGGAGGGTCTTTTCCCTGGGAATTCCTAGAGGAAAGTTCAGCCTCTCAGTATTTACAGCAACCTAACTTAACAAAGCCCTGACTTAAATTTGGCTAAGTCAAAAGATTCAAAGCCAATTTTATTTTAATTTATCCCACTAGAAATCCAGGGCAATTCGAGGCAAGCCAGTTTACACTGATACCTTCCTAGACGTGAGCAACTCACCCCATTCTTTACAAGACCTTGCAGAAAAGGGGTAAAGCTTTGAAGCATGCAAATACATACCTGCCTTTATAGCAGCATACAGGGGCAGCCGTATAAGAACAGGAAACTCATTCTTCCTGACGGCACAGCTCTCTGGGTCAGCACTGTACGCACGAATTAGGAGTTTCACTATGTCCAAATGTCCCTGCTGACAGGCTATGGCCAGCATCCAGTTCAGGAGCTGTTGGCAAGTGCTAGGACCTACCAAAAAAAAAGAAACCAGCATTTGATTTAGGTGATGCCATGGGGTTGTGATGTGCAAGAGTCATCCGCAAGCAATGGCTACGCAAAGGGTACAGGGGGAAGCCCCAGCAGACTGCACTGCAAGAGTGTGATGCAGAAGAGCCCAAAGCTGGTCAGGCACAAAGTTTTCAGCTTTGTTTAATGGCTCTTTGTTGTCTACCAAGCTAACGAGCAAACTTTTTTCACTGTCCCTGATCGAAGTGTCCATAAGCTAGTAGCAGCGGAAGGTTCTGAGGATGCCTGCTGGGCTACCAGCAGAAAAATCCAACATCTAATCCCAAACAGAGGTTGCAAAGGATGACCAGGAGTGTACTTGCATCCAGAGACAACAGGCCTGATCCAACAGACGTTAGATCAAATCATCCAAGATAGGCCACTTCTTTCAAGTTTATGAGAGGGGATACAAAGATGGGGAAAACCAGCTGACTTTTCATGCTACGAGGTGAACAAAACAAAAGTAAATGTTTCAAACAACACACAGTAATTGTTTTAGTTTCTTTTCATTACAACCTAAAGTCTCCCACAAAAAAAAAAAATAATTCATTTCCCCTTGAGTTATTTCATCTGGGGTGAGTTCTTTACTATGAATTCATAGTAAAGTCAGATAAATGTCATCTAAGGCTAAAACCTAAAATGCCATGTTCTGATTTCTGCATGAATTTGCTAATGTTTTAGTCATCCCCAAATGGCTTCTTTTGCTGAGCTAATGTTTTGCCTGTAGAACATGACTTTCCTCGAGGTGTGCAGAATCCTGTGCATGCAACTTTTGTAGCATTAGCCCATGAAAGGATTATTTCTGCTAACAGTAAGCAGTCCTCAAATCTTCCCAATTCACAGCATCACCTCCATTGACTTTACATTACAGAAAACGTCCACAAGCCCAAGTTTAAGTGTCAATATTTTTTTTCCACTTTCTCCATGTGGAAATTACATTGTTCTTTGAATTCCTAACAACTCGACTGAATCACTCAACCTCAGGCTGCAAACAACAGGATCCACTTCAGCTGTAAACCTCAAGAAGTTCACACTGAGCCAGAAAGAATCGTTGCTGTGCGTTAGCCAAATTGCAAATTCATGCAGTCTCTTCCTAAACTCTGTGATTTGTTTCTATTTAACTTCCCAGGGAAACTAAAAACTTCTGAAAGCTGCTGTTTGTATAGAGAACCTCCCGTGACCCTCCCGAAACAAGGCAATTTGGTCAGGTCTCAACTAAGCTAAGTTTCCAGAAACTCCTGAAGTCTCTTCTCATTGCTGAGAATATCATATTCATGTAATTCAATTTTTTGCTACTAGGTTACAAAACCAGCTGCTGCCCTCCTTTCTGGCTGAAGAAAATACAATGTTTAATTGCATCCTCCCAACTGGAATGTTTCTTTTCTGAGTTAGTGGTCTAACAGTTTAAGAGCATCAAATAAGCAGGTTTCCCAACAGGTTATTCCTGTTCTCCTTGAGGTCGCTGGCAAGTATACAGCTCCAGTGAGGAACTCAAGCTATACTGGGATCAAATATTGCAGCAGCCCAGCTTAGCTGTTGCCATTACTGCAGTGTCTGAGATGAAGGCAGCAACTTGCCCTGGCTGCTGGGCAGGACTGCTGGACCTGAGGAGCGGCTGAGGGACCTGAGGTAGTTCAGACTGGAGAAAAGCAGGCTCAGAGGGGACCTTGTGGCTCTTGGCAGCTCCCTGACAGGAGGCTGGAGCCAGGTGGGGTCAGGCTCTGCTTCCAAGGAGCAAGCAACAGGACAAGAGGAAACTGCCTCAAGTTGCACCAGGGCAGGTTTAGGTTGGACACGATGAATAATTTCTTCCACACAAGGTTTGTCCAGGCCTGTCCCAGTGGTGGAATCCCCATGGTCCCTGGAGGGGTTTCAAAGCCGTGGAGATGTGATGCTGAGGGACATGATTTCTTGGTGCCCTGTCAGTGCTGGGTTAACAGTTGGACTCTATGATCTTGAAGGTCTCTTCCAACAAAACTGATTCTGTGATTCTGTGACCCTGAATCTACAGAAGGTCCTGGTGAGAAGCAGCTGCCATGCCTGCAGGACACCGAGAAAACAAGAGGGGACCCAAACACAGCTCCTGGGCCTGACTCAGAGCAACAGTCTTCTCTCGCCCCCACAGCTGCCGTAAGAATTGCATCTGGGTCTAAAATTGTCTCTATTACAATTTTTTAACATAAAACGTAACTAAAATATGACAATGATTCTAAAGAAGGAATTCCCCTGAAAGTCAAACCAAGAGAGCACAGAGCTCGCTGCCAGGCACGCTGCGCTCTCCCAGCACCACGGTGTCTGCTGGATCAGCAGAGCAGGATGATGACACTTCCTGAAAATCCCCTCATTCCTCTGTGGGGTCTGGGACGTTACCCAGCTGTAAGGGCCGATGGAAATGAATTGTCTAAATGGCATCTATCCCTCCACTTCCAGTCTGCAAACATGGAATACTTTCATGAGTGTGTTCTTCCTCAACGGGGGAAGTTTTCTTCAAACACAGCAGATCCCTCCACCCACTTTCCCATGACTAAGTCCCTCCCCTGTCAAGGAATGTGAAAAAAACCTAATACCTGCTTGAAGCTATAGCACCCAGCTACTGAAAGGCAGAGGCAACCCAACAGGCTTACCATGCAAGGAATCCAGCAGCTCTTTCACAACATCCTTATGTCCGAAATATGCGGCCACCACTGCTGCGTTGTCATCATTAGGTTCTGTTGGTAACGCCACTAACGCTTCCTTCAGTAAATATCTCACTGCCTGCAGATCTCCATATGCTGCTGCAATACCTAAGAGCTGACACTGGTAAAGGAAATACAGCAAAATAAACTCTCTGTAAAGGGAGTGAGCAGAGAAAGAGAGCATTTCTAGAGGTATGTATTTATTTGTGCCCCTGTGAAAGCATACCCACTGTCCCTGTGGTTAACTGACAATGTCATGAACATCAGGAGCCATTATAATCCTTGGCATTGATACATTAATTACATTAACTTGCTGGGGGTTTGCTTTATAGGGGTTTTTTTTTGTATGGTTTTACCACAAGAGTGCCCAAGGCACAGAATGGTGAGTTTAAACCCACTTTTCATGGACCAACAGAAAAAAAAACCCAAAATATTTGCACAGCTCTGCTACAAGGTATAGTTATTCCCTGTTTTGGAGATGGCTGATGTTCCTGCACTTGACACACAGGTCCTCTCCCAAAACTCTACGACAAGCTCTGTGCAAAGGGCAGGCTCAGAACGAGGGCTCTGAAGGCAGAGCGGTGCAGAAGCTGGTGCAGAGGACAGAATTCCAAACACAAGCAGCAAAATCTTCCCAGGGAGCCATGAGCCATCTTTGTACCAATGGGGGAATGCATTTTTTGCTAAGTCTACAAACAGCTTCCTTTTTATGGGGAAAAATCTATTTCCCTGTTTCGGTGACCACAGCATCAGCACCAATCCTTGCACAGGCTCCTGTTCCTCCATACGCTGCCCCCTGTGGTCTGTCTTATCTTTCTGATCAGTGCTTTCAGGGGCAAATACCACCCCGAGCACATTTCTGAAGTGTCCCACACAACCAGCCACGTCTTGGACCCTGCAGCACCAGCATAACTTCTATAACTGAATGGATTTTCAGCTACGGATTTTTTCATGGATAGAAGACAGCAACTTGGCATTTTGGTTTCTTTGCCCATAAAATTTGAGGAAGAGTAGTAACCTAACCCTACCTTCTCCACTTGCAGTGCAGTCTCCTCACATGATAACCTAATCAACTCTTGGGCCTTGCTGGTGTCTCCAGCTTTGTAAGCATCCTCAATGCTTTCCGTCACAGGCGTTTGAATTATGGAGACATCGCCAACTGTGGACTGTTTGCCACCCATGTCCACAGTTCCTGCCAGAAAACAGGAAAGAGGGGTCAGGAAGAAGTACCTGTTCATTACTCATGCAGAGCTGCAATGTCACAGCAGCCCAGCAACTAAATAAATAAGTAAATAAAAAGTTGAGTTGTTTTCCATGGAATATTTACTGCACACAACTGAAAAAAGAGGGAGAAACCTGAACTCTCAGTTGCCTGATAAAAAAAAAAAAAAAGTGATAACATGTTAAAGTACTTTCCAACAGTGACGTGAAACTAAAAGGGACAGTGAGTTCCCCAATTGCTCCCAGAGGTGGTTTCCAAAGGACGGGGTGAAAGCTCAGACACGTAGACCCTGCAGCACCCTGCCACGCTTGACCTCCTGCAGCAGGAAGCAGGGAAGGGAAGGGCTGACATGAGCTTGGCACCCGGGGTACTTGTGAAAAAACGAGGAGTCTGCAGGACCTGCGAAGCAATTCTGGGATGGTTAGCCTTGCTTCAGCCACACTTCACCTCCTGACAACAGCCTCACAAAACCCCACTGTCCTTCTTCAGCACCTTCCACCAGAGCTTCATGCACCTCAATGCAGCTGAAAGAAAAGAAACTGGGAATATTTCTACTCTGGGAAAACAGAGTGAAAGGAGATGATGCCAGATGCCCAGTGTCACCCTGATCAATCATGGAGAACCTTCTAGGCTAGACTTTCTATTTCTAAATGCTGTTAGGAGCCAGAAGAGTTTTTACATGTCAAAGATTAAAAGCTGCAAGCCATTAGAGAAGATGTTTGCGGTGGGTGGCTAACAAAGAGGCAGCCAGGAAGTCTTCCACCCTCCTAACTACCAGGACAGGGAAAGCTGCAGGGAAGTCACTGAATCATGAGTAAGATATTCAAGTCCACTCCTGAACAATATGCAAGATGGAGAAAAGAAGCACTTTTCACTCAAAAAGAGCCCGTTTCATAATCACTTTTTTTCCTGCTAGAACATTATTAATTATTATTGCTTATTTGCAACTGGTTGAAGACAGAGCTTAAGCCCACAGATTTTCACATACGTTAGCAAGGATTTTATTCTTTAATAGACACATATGTCATGCAGAGCCTAGTTTCATGCAGCCTGGAAAAAAAAGAAATAAATTTGGACCAATCTATAACTGTCAGTAAATATCGTTGAATAATGCAGCCTGAATCACCAATACATTCTGACTAACACTTCTCATCAATTATTTAAATGAAGCTCAAATCACTCAGACATTGGAGACGGCTCCAGAGATTTGGGCCATTAAAAATGTGCCCACATCAATAACCTTTCTCAGATGATGCAGAACGTGTGAAGGACAAGCAGCAGAAATCAAGGCGGATGAATGGGGTGTGAAATTACAGCATAATGAACAGCATCTCGGAGTTAATAGGTGGAGTGACTTCATAATTCTGTATTTTTAGGGTGTATGTGGGAAAAGAAACTCATCCAGCATTTGGTCCAGTCTTTTAGAGCAAACCACCCACCTGTCAGGGATCTCTAAGAATACCACATATGGTTTAATTCTCTTTTTTAATGGGCACCAAGGTAGGAAATCCAAATGATTCTTAAGCAAGTAAATGTTTAAAGGGTGACGGAAGAGAGAACTTTAAAGCAAAATAGTTTTCCAGTCTAAACAACTCAGAACTGGATTAAGTAAAACCAAGAAGTACAGATGCAAGCAAACACTGGAGTTACTGGAACATGCATCCTCCCTGCGCTCCGTGCCCTGTGATGAAATCCTGAACCTAGAGAGAAGCACTGGAATTCCCCTTGGAGGAAAAAAATACCTCACATCAGAGACAGAAAACAGCTGGAAAGCTGAGCAGGAAGTCCTGCAAATCAGGGTTGACAGAGCACAGCAGCTTTAATCTAGTTACTAAAAAAAAAAAATGCTGAAAGGAGGGACAAATTTTACTTCCTTCCAGCCTCAATCCGGATTTTGGGAACTATCCCTCAAGACCCACATCTGCAACCATTCCACAGGCAAAGGCACATCCTTTCTGCCAAAGAACTGAGCAGAACTATCTATCTTTCTTTTCAAATCGTGGCCAGGGAAGGTTGAGGTACAAATATCTCACGGTCAGAGATTCATTCAGGATCTGGGAGATCCTGGTGTCACTTCCTCATTATTAGAGAGGTCTCCAGCCAACCTCTTATGCCTCCTGCACACCAGAGCTCTCCTTATAGCAGCCTTTTCCTCTCCTGATGGAACTGCCCCACTGTGCTGGGAGGGCTACCAAATCAGTTGGCCAGTGAGCACAAGGACAACCACAATGCTGTTAAGAGAGAAGGAGGAACTCTGCAAGTTAGACCCTAATCCCAAGACCACTTCTGTGTTTTAGCAAATGACTACTTCACAAAACTGCTTGGCTAATGCATCACGCTTCCTCTTACATTTTTGGCCCCCTCAAAACTTCTGAAGTGCTCTGTAGTGCAATGGTTTAGTTACAACCACTGTTACCATCATCACTGTTTGGAGAATGTGGGCTGGCCATCAACCATCCCAGTCTGCTCAGTGTTAGATGTAGAGTCTACACTGTTAGGTGTAGACCCCTGGGCTCTCCAGGGAAAGTCACAAAGTGACAAAGGCTGGCTTCATGGAGCTTACATGCTCCCAGAGTTAGCTGGCAGTTACATCAGAGTCTTCAGGATATTAATTTCAGTCCTTAAACTTAGTTTTAGTCTTATGTTAGGGAAATTTTTATTGACCTAACCAAAACTGTCCAGTTTGGAACATGTGAACACACATCAAGTAGAAGTCAACGAAAGCTTAATTGAATGTGTGAAATCTGGGCAATTCTACTGTTTTAAACCAAGAAATTGATATATAAATATTGTTGGTAGAAAGATAATACTGTTCATCATCCAAGTTTTGGGTAGCCATCATTAAAACTTCTTTTTACGACTGCATTCTGCAGAGAACATTGACCTCCTGCCTAAGATCAGAGGAAAAAAGCTGCCCAAAGTCTTCAGCAAAAAAAAGCCCAAACAAACCTTCCAACTGAAGTAATTAAGAGTGAAAACAGCAAAACTAGTGAAATACAGAGTGATAACAAAGCTTGTCCTCAACCAACAGCTGGACTCACACGATTCTGTTCAAGTTAACTTGAGCTTTCAAACATTAAATGACAGGAGGTGGGCCACCCATTCCTAAGTTCCAAAAAACCATGGCACAGCCAAGCATCTTGTCAACCCAATTACCCAGTTCACAGAAGACTTCCCGGTGACTTAGTAAATGGTCTATTGACTTCTGAAATACAAATGGAAGGTAAGAAGCAGCACGTTGCATAACCTGAATTTATACTCACCAGTAGGAAAATAAAAAAAAAATTAAAAAAAAAGGAGAGGAAAATTACCTTCTACTGACTAAAGACTGTTTTATTTCTATGAGATGCATGACTGAACTATCATCAGGACTGGCATTCATGTAGGCTGGGAATAAAGTTTTGCCAATAGATGCATCAGCCATTTTTAGCAAAAATCTGGGCCAAAATCCAAAGAAATTCTGCCCGTGGTTTTAACCCTACAAATCTCACGCTCTTTACCTGAGCTCTTTGTGGCTTTCCTAATAAGGTCACCTTACTTGTGGAAAGCCTCCAACCACATGATGTGAGAGCAATACTGAAGCTGAATAATATCAAACCTCTGTTTTTGGACTCGATCACACATGAACTTTTAAGCCTGGATGCAACCAAGTACTTTTAATTCTTAGATTGCACGAATGCAGGAACTGGCTTCTGCCCTTAGCACATTACTGTTTGACAATGCACATTCACAAAGCTAGGACCAAGACTAATTTTCTTTAAAAAAAAATAAATATTCCAAAGGAAACAGAGGTTATTGGTCAAAAAAACCCAGCGTTATTTTGTTGCCATTCAAAGGTTACAAGAACATCACTTGTAAAGTACAACAGACTGCTGTCCCAGCTCAGAGAAACAAAACAAAAAGGAGTCTTGTTAATAATAAAAGGTATCATGAGAATTTCAGACATACATAGTTATACCCTGTCTCAGGCCTCCTTATTTTAGCAGGTGAGGGGGAAAAAAAAAAAAGTTCTACAATTGCTAAATTGACAGTATGCCCTTATCAGCAAAAAGGTGAGGGTTTGCAGGTCAGTGCTGTGAATCAGCAAACAAAACAGCATGCTGTATAGAGAATGATTATCTTTATATCCCAAATCACTGCATTCCTGTCCCCGACACAAAACCTCGCAGAGTTTGGACTACCTTAGCCCCTTTGATGAGGCAGAAGGTCTCTGGTAACTAAACTTGGCTATTTAGCAGAGAAAGATATAAATGAGATGCTTAACAGAGGATAAAACAGGGCAGGAAGGTAACTTACTCCACAACAGAATTGCAGTAATAATAATAATAAAACTTTAAAACTGTTACTGACCTTGTCATAATGTGTGCAGGTATTTCCAGAGACAGCAGCAAACCAAGATGTTGACTTTAGCACAGCACCCCATGCAGCGATGCTCAATTAAGCTATTATTAATTCCTTGGGCTGCTAGCCACCCACCTCTGCTTCAGCTCAAGCAGCTCTTACAGCAGCCACTGGCTGCAGTGTCTCTTGGCTTGCTGGCTGCTGCTTTGTCTGAATTTACTACTACATTTTAGCCTTGACAGTTATTTTCATCTCCATGTCCCATTACAGCGAAATCCAAGCCTCTGGTTCAGAGAGGAGCCGGGGCTGGGGGTGGGCAGAGCGGCCGCCTCTCCGGGCTGAGCTCAGACATTAATTCCTCAACAGCACCAGATGGCTACAGCTAACCTTTACCAGCTTAATCTTTTGCCATTTTGATTTCCGAGCGCTGCCACAGAACAAACAAAACAAAGGGGGCAGAGATGAGGTTTAAAATATGTTGAATATTTAAAGCCAATCCCCCCAAAAGCTTAAAAAACTCGGGCACGTTGCTGAACATTTCTCATTACTGCTCCACGGCAGCTTGGGCAGGCTGGTTTGCAAAAGTACCAGAAAGCCATGCAATTCCTGAGTCTCTGCAACAGGCTCATGGATCATCTGCTGCTTTGAAAAACTTCAGATTAATAAACCACGCTACAGCCAACAGGAAGCCTCCAGTGATTTCGAGGGATGCTGGACCTGTCCTACACTGAGCTTTCCGCTTGGCTGGGTAAGAAAACATTTTCAATCCTATAGAAATCTTTGAGATACTGAAAAATATTTCTCATCCCAAACCAGAAAGAAAACCCCAAACCCTGGGTTCTTTAAGAAAAACCAAAACATCAAAACCCCACCAATTATTAAATCAACCTAAGTCAGCCAAAATGCTTCATGAAACAAAGATACCTTTCGTGCTCCTTCTCTAATTAGCTGACACTTCAAAACTGGGTTTCGTTTGTTAAGTAAGTTGAAAGATTTCATTTATTCATTTCATTCATTCATTTCTTAAAAGAAACAGTCATGGACCAAGCTCTGTCCTCAGGATGGAAGTTGTCCCCCCCCTGCCTGCCCACGTGTCCTCAGTCCATATGGCCCCACGTCCAGGACCTGGCCCAGACCCAGTCAAAGGAGGGTCACGCAGCAAGAAGCCTACAATCCATTTCACCTTGTTCTCAGACTGGGGCACGTGTGGCTCAACCAATTCTGGTATAAAATGTCCCCAGAAGGATTAAAAAATGGTCAGAACTACTCTAAACCTTGCAGCGAGAAGACATGGAGAGAAAGTTCTGGTAAATCCAACAGAAAGATAATAGGATGGTTTATTTGGGAAATACAGCATGCCAACTGGAGGGACCACAGCAGAATTGGGCCCTGTCCCTCTGACCCCAATTAATATCTCTTCACAACAAGCCAGACGTGCCAGCTTCTCAGGACAGTGGGAACTCCCCGCATGCTTTTTGTGGCTATTTTTTTGTGGCTCCGTTGCACCCAAACATCCATTATTTCAGCTAATTAAAGGAGTGGCTCTACACTAAGATCTGCCTGCCAAGGCAGTGGAAAAGATGATGTATTGAGTACAAAAGGCACATGCATTTACAACAGAGCTTAGGATCGATGCTCGCTGCCCCAGTTAAAACTCTACAAAAGACCAGATCTGAGACGCAGAAGAACGCTTCAAAGACAAAACACCCAGCACTGAAGGCATCTTTTCTACTTCTCTTGCATAAACTGGAATTATTTTTAAATTGTTTACGTGCTGGTACCACACACACGAAGTGCTGATCTGCATTAAAGAGCTTCCAGCAAGCACAGAGGATCCTGTAAAAGGCATGCTGACAGTTTTAGGTACGGGCACGCAAAGTGATCAACTGTCGCCAGAGCCAGGGGAAATTTTCTACTTAGAAACGCTCTAAACCTGCAAGGAGAAAAAGCATTTGCTAATGCAAACCTGAAAGGAAAATATTAAGTCCCAGATGGAAAAATGCTCTGGACTCCTGCCTTTTTAAGGGGCTCCAGAACTGCATTACAAAAACCAGACACCTCCAAAAGGCACACACTTGCATAATGGTTTCTCCATCACCCCGGATAACAAGGCAGGAGGGGACAGAAAAGCCTCAAATCCTGGTAACACTGAGACTCAGCAGTCTTTAGTGGGCAGTATCACAGGTGCCTGAATGGATGTGTGAAGCTGTCTGTCTGTCTGTCTGTCATAGCCAGCACTGAGACAGGGCTGAAAAGCTCTACCAGACCTGAGCAGGCTCCTGCATTTGTGTGTGTGTTCCTCCCTGGGACTCTGGAAATTATGTGCGTGGTCCAAGCAGCTCAAATGAAACCGAGCTGGTTATTCCCATTCTGCTGAAGTACAAAAGAGGCTACACAAAGTCATTCCAAGGCAATGAGCTCAGAGCACAAAGAAATGCACAGTGGAGTACGATCACCAGAGCAAACCCACTATGCCAGCGGAAAGCACAAGGTAACTTCAGGGTCACTAATGATACCTGCTGCTACCCAAGGAAAAGGAAGGAGGTGTCTATAAAGCTTCCTTAGCCTTCTAAGACAACCTCGAGATCCCAAACAAATGGCAGCCACTGACAGCAAACATGGGGCTGTTGTCTCCTCCTTTTCTCCTCTCTTCTCCTCTCCGCTCCTCTCCTCTCCTGACTTTTCACCCAGCAGCTGGGTACCAAACACAAGCAGGCAGCCCTTTGCTAACCCTGCCACCCCCAGTTCACCATCACGACAAACTGGGCCATTGTCGGTGACAGGGATGGTTTTACCCTCTCCCCTGAGTACAAGTGTCAAGGCCTAAGCAGCTTCACGTGAACACGTTCACCACTTTTGCTTGCTAGGAGCACTCAGAGCACCAGTGGCCACAGCACATTTCTCAGTGGTCAGATTGTCTCATCATCATCCCTGGTAGACACAGGAAGGGGACAAAGCCAAGCTCCAGCAAGCACAGGGCAAAGGCTGGCTCTCACAGTGAACAGGGATGCCCCCTGTCCCTCCCATACTGTCCCCTCTGAGCTGCAAAGAGTTGGCAAAGACCACAGAGAACAGTGATGGTGTTAAAATCCACCCCGAAGGGAAAAAGACTGAGGGAACCAAGAGAGCTCCAAATGGCCAGAGAGTCAATTGCTGTATTGAAAATATAAAATGACTCAGCTCAAAGTGAAAGTTTCTTATTTTGTCTTTTGGCCTCAGTGATTTGGTTGGAATCCTACAGCTTGACTCATTCAGAAGTACACTTTAGCATGCAAGGCCAGCTATGCCAACTCTTGCTTTCCAGATTTTAAACTGGAAGATATACATTAAGCAAGCAGGAGTACGACTGTGCTTTTGGATTTCCTTCATGTTCATTTCCAGGAATGGCTGGAAAAAGAAAATTATTAAATGATGAAAGGTGTCTCCAGTGAGACCATTCCTGTCCAACTGAATCAAACATAGCTATGAAACCAATGCAAGACTGGATTTCATTTGAAACTTCATATAAGAAAATTTCACAGCTAAGTTTGGTTTCTTTTAAAACTTTTCCTTTTCCCTAATGTTCAAGATCTCCTCAGAAAGGAAAAGAAAAATTAAAAAATCCACGCATCAATGTTTTCTCTTTTTCAAAGCAACAATTTGCTCAACATTCTTCTAAAACAAAGGTCATTACTTAGTCACACTGGGAAGCACCAAGTCATGGCCAACCCCTTTCTGCTACATCCTCCTTAAATACATATTTATACAACTCGTCTGAATTGAGTAAAGCAGCTCCTAAGCTTATGTTTCACTTTAACAACACATGTAAACATGCTCCTAAATGGAAAATCCATTTGCCATGCTTCAACTCAACTGCTGGTCAAAAATTACAGCACAGAAGCAGCCAACGTCTGTTTCTCCAGCCCCATGAAACTCCACAGATGCTACCTGGAAAGACAAGCCCCAGTGGGGCTTTAGGAGAAAGCTGATGAAAGTGGCAGGATGAAGCTCAGAGCTGTTCCATCAGGTCCTCTTGGACCACAGCAGTAAGCCCAGTTCTCCATGCCTCAGTCACATAGCTGGGGTCCTGCGTGTCTGCTGTCACCTGTGTGGCCACCTCCCTCCCTTCCCCAAGGAGTACAGAAGAACCTGGACACACAAAGGTTTTGGAAAGGCTGTCCAGAGGAGAGGAAAAAAGAAAAAGCAACATTAAAAAGACATATAAAATACCTTGCACGACTCCAGTTTATCAGATGCAAGGAAGATTAAGACAATCTGGAAGAGGTGGAGAAGACAAATCAAAGAAATGGACAGTCTAGTTACAAGACTACAGATGAAAAGAGCTTGGCTTGTTAAACCTGGAAAAAGGAAGGCTGGATGGGGATGGGAGTGCTATCTATAAATACACGCAGAGGGAGACACCAGGGAAGAAGGAGAGCTATTTATGTACAGGGAATGAATACATTTTAGGTGCCAATTAGAAGAAAGTTTAAATCACTGGAGAAATGAGGCTTTGGAACAGTCTTCCAGAAAAAAACCCAGATGCAACAGCCAAGGCAACTCGCTTAAAACAGCCTGTGCATAAGGTTTAGGAGTGTGACACCAGGACACTGCCCTCCACACTCCTTCCAGTCCCACAGCCTGTGTTCCCACGTTACACATGTGCAGAAGTTATGTTCTCAGGCTACTTTGAGGGAAGTTTGTAGAAAGAGCAACTATCTTTTATTAAATGAGCTGATTGATCAAGGAAAAAAACACCCCAATCAACAGACATATCTAAGGGAAGAAGCTTTCCAAGAGATTTGAGGGGGTAAACGTCCCACGCAGAAAAAATCAAGCTTAGTACATGTTAGACACTTCTTTAACTGTGCCTGCTAGCCTAATAAAATACCTTACTCTTTGCTATTCTCACTCCTCATTGATCACCAAGACAACAACAACTCTAGATTAGTTTAGGTAAAAGTGTTGCACGCAGAAGAAAAGAAAATGCAGTCAAGATATTGGGTATGGTTGGCATCAAGAGTTGAACGGGCAATCTGGCAACGGCAGAGCCAAGGGAAGTGCAGAGCTGGGAAGAGCATCAGAGGAAAGATATGAATATGATTGTCTGGAAAAGGGAAAAAAAAAACCCTAAAGAGTGGAGAAAGCGAGGCTCCACTCCAGCTTCTACTGAACTCAACGGGAGCACTTCCACCAGCTTCCACGTGAGCAGGAGTGGATCCTCAGAGATGCTGGTTTCCAGGCCAGAATATCTCAGAGGGAAGATGACCTTACCAGCTGTATCTGGAGTAGAAGAGAGAGCCTGATGAAAAGACCTCTCTCTGCTGCTGGCCCAGGAGGTGCTGGTCCTGGATCAGGCTGCATAGCAACCTGCTGCCAAAGCTCTAATGGGGACTACCAAAAAACCAGTAACAGCTTCCCTCGCTTGTGACAAAACCTACAAGGGGTATTTGCAAAGAGGGGGAATGGGGGAGGTATTTCCCTTTTGTCTTCCTGCTGGCTGGGAATATCAGCCTTTTGAGGAGAGAGCACAAGGACTCCTCCTGGGAGGATGCTGAGAACCCACAGCAGCCCACAGCATTTTTAGATGGCTGCTCCAAAGCAGAAACAGAAAATTCGGCAAGGCACATTTCATCCCCTTCCCTTCAACCTATGGTGAAGTCTGATCCATTGCATCTGACAACCCAGCCCAATCCATGCAGATGACTTTGATTTGACAGCTTCTATTCCCACCCTGCCATGGCATGAAAGGTCCAAGGTGCAAAACATCAGAATTGTGACCATCATTACAAGCCCACTGAAGGAGTTAGACTTTTTTTGATTTTCAAGCTACATATGAGCTCTGAAAATGGATCCTGTCCATTAGTGTTGGGGAAAAATAAAAAGGAACGTTCCTGTTCGATGCAAAAATAAAAGCATTTTCAAAGGCTCTTTGATGTGCAAGACAGAAAGACAGGCAGGCAGATTCTGGAGGAGGTCTTGTCTTCAGCAATTACCAGCAGTCTTTTTGTATCTTACTCCCCAGACAGAATTTTTATGCGAAGTAGATAATCATGCTGCAGAGTGGATCAGCTCTAAACCTTGTGGCTTTTCAATTAAGCAGCAATAACCTCTAGTCAAAATACTCCTTAACTGAGATGGGAATAAAACAAACAACCCCCAAATCAACCAACTGCAAGTGAAGCAATTCTGAAGACATACATGCTTTGAAAAGATTTCATTTTGAGCTCTTCTCGGGCAGCCATGCCAGTTTTCCGAGCAATATTCTGATCATTAAAACAAGCAGTGATGTAATTTCCACAGCGACCACAAACATACCAAGAATATTTGAGCTAAATTTATCCAGACTTCTTGTTTGAATCACTGCTTCGGTTCGTTATTTTTCCATGATTTTCAACTATGCACAGAAAAGGAGCTGTGGACAGCCCGGGACTGAGCTTTCCCCAGCGGTATCCAAAATGCCAACCTTTGTGCTTCAGAGCCATATACTGACTATTTGAAATGAAATTAAGCTGCTCCTTAAGCTCCCAACCCCAGGTCCCTCCTCCTTTCACCCTTCGCCTTCCACCCACCCTTCCTGTAGCAGACTGACCCTTTCCCTCACCCCTGGGTGACACAATACGGGGTTTGTTTCTCTCACCAAGCAGTTCCTGAAGCTCACCACAGATCTGTCAACCCCCTCCAACTGGAGAGAGCAAGCCAAAAAAAGAGAGGACCTGCCCCAGTTTTCCCACTGCTCTGTGCAGCTCCAGGGCAGACCCCAATTCCTGCATGGACTGAACACCACATCCCACCATCACAAGTACCCGTGCCAGGAGAGCTCAGGCTGGGGAAAGCTGTCTTAGGCACCTTCACTGCTCCTGCAAAAATAAGACATCATCTACAAAGACATCACTGGGTTTGACCCTCTCTTCCAACACGCAGAGGGTGGCTAATTATCCTTTCTGGGAGGCACTGAATATCGGCAAAAATGCAGCATGACTCCGGAGGTATTACTAAATCAATTTTGCTATTGTTCAATGGGAATCTTTCTCAACTGTCATATTTTCACATGGTCTGAATATGTCCTTGCTGCCTCCATTTCAGATTCAGGACCTGACTCACCAAGTTTGCTTGCTTGTAGCTGGGCATGCTTTAAAGGTGGTTTGTCATTTCTGAAAGCACACCGGAACCAGTTTCTATTTTCTTTTTAAAACACAAACTGTCCACCCCCAGAGCTCCTCTGACTGCAGGAGGGCTTTGTAAATGTGGAGGGCTTTCCTTAATACTTAAGACTTCTTTTATGGGTCCTCCCTTTAAGTAAGAGCAAGGCACAAATTCAAAGCATGGACACACACTTCTGTTGTGAAACCATCAGCGGCTTGCACAAAAGGGCTGCTGCTGGGGTGATACATAATCATGCAAATAAGCAATTACTGCCCCACTAATGAGCTCACAGACCTGGCGAAGGAAAGGAATTACAATATCAGCCTAACTTGATGCAAAACCTGAAACATAACTTAACTGA
This sequence comes from Actenoides lindsayi, assembly GCA_025331215.1. Classification (NCBI taxonomy): domain Eukaryota; kingdom Metazoa; phylum Chordata; class Aves; order Coraciiformes; family Alcedinidae; genus Actenoides; species Actenoides lindsayi. Next base: position 81,088 of record WTSP01013111.1, read on the forward strand.
GATACAGGCTTCACCTATGGTGCAGACTGGGGAGCTGAATGGTATAAAAATCCATCCACCCCCCCCCTCCATCTGCAACACAAAGAGTTCCTCCCAGTTAGCTGCCTTCTGACAAAGCAGCCCCTTTATCGATCAGGGAAATGGAAAACAAACAAACCACAGACTTAATGCTGTGAAGGTCCCTGAAGATCTGATCCCAAGCCTGTTATGTCAGTGCAAAGACTTTAATGGGTTTTGGAGAAGGGCCCCACAGGCTTCGGAGAGGACAGAAGAACATCACTTCATAGCACTTTCTTTAATGCAGGTATAAAATGGCCTGCAACGTCACTGACAAAACAATAAATCAATTACAGGCCTGGTAAAGACCGAGTTGGTGTGAACACTATCAATTGGTTTTTTCCCCACTGAAACAGAGGACCACAGTTCTATCACCACAGTGTCAACCCTCACCCAGAGCTACCTTACAGACACCCGTTAGCAACGTCGTTAAGAAGTCCCTGTGTACAGGTTCTAAGAGCAAAGCATTTTCTTTGCTACCTTATCACCTTATCTTTGGTTGTTGTTTTTTTTCCCTAGGCTTCTTAACAGAGCTGTCATAAGTTACCTTTTAATGAAATATACCACAAATGGGTTTTAGCTGAAAAGTGGGAAAATAAAGCTGTATAGCAGCAGATAACGACAGATCCAGCTCAAAGATCAAGGGTTTACTACTGTCTCTAAACCAAACTGGCTCTAGGGTTGGACTCTGCTCAATTAGCTGCCCGAAGTCTGCACTGTCACTCCCAGCAGCTCTGCCCTCCTTGCTAAAGCCCTCAAGTTCAAAAGCAGGCTGCCTTTGATGGTATTTATTGGGAAAAAGCTGGCCCTGCCCCTGCTAAGACCAAAGTGCTGCTTTATATCTCCTGGACTCCAGAGGGACGCAGCACCCAGAAGTCAAACTCCCACTTTCCACGGGCACAAGAAGACATTTTCAAAGGCAAACGGTTCTTCCGGGTGCCTCTGTTTCAAAATACAAGGGACACCTCCGAAGGGTCCGTCTGAAGAACAGTGCTTGGTACCCAGACTCGAAAAGGGAAGAACAGTTTGCAGGCTGAGTTTGGAGAGAGGGTGGAAGATGGGGCTGCAGAGGGGAGCAGGCTTTGCCACGGGCATTTTCTGCTGCAGCCCAGCCTTCCGCATCAGCTCCTGGCCCCGTGTGAGATTGCACCACTGCCCACAGAAGCGTGCATTTAAATACGGTTAAAAATACAGGCCTATTACTGCTTCAGTGTACTTCCTATTCCTGCCTGGCCTTTCCTACTTCTCCTTCCGCAGGGCACGGTGCAGTGAGACTAACTCACACAAGATACCTGGCTTATTTTTGGCCTTTTTGGTTTTGTGGGTTTTGTCTTTTCTTTTTTTTTCTTTTTTTTTAACTTGTAAGAATACTTTGAATTTGCTCTTTGGCCTCGAATTCCCTCGCAGCTTAACAAGCAGGATGAAAACCAGGAAACCTTCAAGGTTCATTTAGTCCGATTATAGAGAACTTCAAGCTACCAAGACCACACTGTGCAGGCCTCGTAGTGCTCTGTGCGCTCCGATCACCTCCCAGATGCTCTCCTTGCCCTTCTCACCGCCACGCTGCCGCAGCAGGCTCGGGGTAGTGTTACTCCGGGGTAACGTGCGGATGGAAGAAGCAGGACAGAGGATGCAAGTACTTTTTCCCTATTGTACAGCACAATGTGCCCCAGAGAGGGCTAAGACAACGTGCCCCAAGACCTGGCTGCTGGCCCTGGCCCCGTGCGTGCAGCTCATGTAAAGGTTTTAAGGTTTATGTGGTGATTTCACGAGGAATAAAATGCTGTCATTGGTGCTGCCAACGCTGATTCTCCCTTCCTCCTCTGTTCTGCGGGAAAGATATCCACACTACCAAATGCATGTTTCTGCCCTTCACAAAAACCAACAGTGCAGAACTATGAGAAAACAACAGCAAAGGCCTCACCTGGAGGCCACATACATCCATACCCACGAGCCAGTGAGCTCGGCCTGTTCTTACTGCTACAAAGAAGTCAGGTTCTTCCTTAGACTTTCATTTTTTAAGCGGGTTTCACCCTGCCAGACCAGCAGCCTGCAAGGCTCAGTTACCCAGAGGGTGCAAACCAGAGAGCAAGGGCAGAGTCTGCGAAAGTTTTCACCCACGGTCCCGTCACCTCCTCACAGTGCTGCCCTACAACGAAGGTCTGGGCCACGTTTGCAAACACCCTGCCCTCGTGCACGCGGGAGAGTGACACTGGCTGCACAAAGTGATGCCCCAGGAGAGCAAGCCGTTCTGTTTGCTAACTTCAAGCTGCCGCCATTCAACCCGTGGTGAAACTTTCCATAGAAAACTGCGCTATAAAAATAGCCCTAAAAATGACTCTTTAACTCTTCCAGTCAAGCTGTTCTTACTTGCACTGGAGACTTCTCTACGATTCAGGAAGCGGCGGTGCAGGCAGCAGCTTTCCCTCTGAGTCAGGATCGAGCTGAGCCACGGCCCAGACAGGGTTGCCAAGGTCACTACCACTGCGGGTAGCTTCTTTCAGATAAAATACAAAGCCCCGTGAGCTGCAGGGCCGCCACAGCACTTCTGAAGCACTGCTGTCAAGAGGCTCTGGGTCCGCTCTGACTGCCAACATAGGTCATTATATCGTGGTTACTTGTTTGCTCCCTCATTTTAATATTTAGGTCTCTTTCCCAGGCATATTGCACATGTCTATTTGTGCTTCCCTTCCTCACCAGTCGAAAGCCACCGGCTTACAACAGATTTGCCTCAAAAGAAGTTGCCAGGGTTCGTTCTGTTAATATCTCTAAAGCTACCATAAAATTTCAGCCACCCATCATTGGCAACGCTGTCCTAATTATGTAACATGACATACGTTACCCCTTTTCAATGCTCATTTCTAGATTTAGCAGGAGGGGAGAGAAACCCTCTGGCGCGTTTGGAAGATAATCCAATTCCACCTCCGAGACGCGCACAAGTGGCACGGGAACGCGCCGCGACTTCCAACAAAATCCTCAGCGAGCGAGCGATAAGCTCTTTTACAAAGGCACCCTTCCATTTCAGGAGACAATGACTGCTTTTCTGCGTCCTTGCTGAACTGTCTCCTAGAAACTTATGTGAGAATTCAATCCCAGCTGTAAAATTTCATACAATTTAAAGGAAACAACCAGGCGGTTCTACTCCAGGCATTTATACAATGGTATCTTTGGGCTTCCATTGTATTTCCTACAAGATTCATATTATGTCACCTCCATTATATTATGCAGAGCTCTTTAAACAAGATTAAAAAAACCCCACAACCACACACACAACAAAATCCATGCTTCATGAGAGACTGCAGCCACCCCCGCATCTCTGCTCACTTTCTTCCTTTTAATTAGGGCGAGATGAACAAATCTAGGAGAGGGAAGCGGGGTTGGAGGAGGCAAGGGAGATGCTGACTGCCCCCGAAACGGAGCTTTATTCTGCAGTCCAGTGACAAATCCTCTCTGTGGACCAGCAAGTGCCCACTGGCATCATCAAGTCAAGCCCACACCATCCTCGGAGGGTAGATTGGATCCAGTTCTAAAAGACAGCTCACCTGCTCTCAGGGTAAGCGGGCATCCTGCTGGGATACAGGCAAGATCACTGCTGCAGACAAGGGGAACAGCAGAGGAGACGTGAGCACTAAGGTGAGTATCATACGATACATTTGCTAACTAGAGTCAGTGATGCTCTGAATCTGTTCTCCACGTGAAGACCTGGCCAAACGTACAGCTGTCAGGGGTAAAAAAATAGCCCTAAAAACCTTAAGCTTTTAAATGATCGTGGCATCGGGTGCACACGGTCCCCAGTGGAAGGTGCCTCCAGCCCCGTGCCGGCTGTAACGCAGCGCTGATCCCACTGACCTGCCACGGAGCCACGGGCACCACTGTGCTGTGGCTTAAACCCCCTCCCATTCACTTGCCTGGCCTTCCTGCCCCCAAAAAACCAACTCCAGGCTTTGCAAGCACCGAGGTCGTCGGCATTAAAGGAACGATCTGTGATCTCGCTCCGCTTCCCCTGCGGTTCCCACTGAAGGGAGGCAGGAGGCTGCATCTTGATTGTTCATAAAGGCGCGTAAACAATAGGTTCAAACGTGGAGGCTGAATGAGTCACTGCCTTCAAAATGTGTAATAGGATCCAAATGCAGAACGAGGACCAGCTAACTTAGGGAGTGGACCAGTTAGCTAATGACAATTATTCTTGGCAGGATGCAACCAATCCGGAAATAAAAATGAGTTTAAACATGTACTTATATTGCTTATAAAGAGCAAATCCACTAGGGCAGTCCAGGATCTTAAGCCTTCGTAGGATCCCTCTGCCAGTTTTCCAATGCTGTTTATCAAATAAAATAAGCCAGATGTGTAAGTATAGAAGAGCTATACCAGTAAGATTCGTATGCTTCCAGTTAACTAGTTTAACTGAATATGTTTACATAACAAAAAACATGTAATAAAGTTCTCGGAAGAAAAACTGAGCTGAAAATGTAGAACACATACCTTTTCCCCTTTCCATTATTCACTCATAAACTAATCTGCTTATTTACTGTATCTTTAAACAGAGAGAAAAACTTGTCAAAACACTATTGCAGAACAAAAACTTAGCATTTCTTAACACTCGAGAATCATTAGCACAGATTAAAATTCTTCTCGTAGTTTATAGCTTAGTATTCAAGTGAAGATAATTTCTTCCAGAGAGAAAAACTCAGAAGATAGAACATTTAAGAATTTTTAAGAACATTCAACAAGCAAATGCTCCCGATCAGTATCGAAAGATACAGCGCTAACCGACAACAGCAAAAGGCAACAGAAAAATCAGGATCAGAGAATAAGCAGAATACATACGGAGGAAGGAAAGAGTTCCCAGAGCTCCCTGTGACGCTGGTGAGAAACGTCTTCAAACAAGATAAGGCGGCCTCTGAATAAACTATCAGGTTTTGCTTCATAGTTGCTGATAAAATCCAAAATAAGGCTGCAAAAACATGAGCTTCTACTGAAGCCTGCTTACTCACTACAGAGCGTCAAACACACCTTCATCCCACACGTAGAACGCAGATGCTGCCTCCTAATGAACTGCTTGTTGCAAGGGGGGGACACCGTTATACAATAACCAGAAGGCTGCTTCTTGGTGCAGAAACATAACTGGGTTTTGACTCAGAGAAATGCAGCAGTGCTTAGGAGCTGAGGGTTTCAGCGATTAAAAACCATCCTAAAATCATTTGGCCGTTCAGAAAAACAACAGCAAGCAACCTGAAGCGTATGTCCCTTCAGAAAGGGAAATCTGGAAAGGGAAATTTCCACCTATAGATTTATCACATTACATAAACGCAGAGCTTCTAATCTAGCCCAACAATAAATCACTGCGAGGCACCGAATCCAAGCTGACAGTAAAACTGGAGCAGGTTAATATCTGTTCAGCCTGAGAAACGATGCTCTGATCTTAGCAGCTTTCGTAGCCCGAATACACGCTGCTTCGGTGGCTGGGAACATATCTGCATTCACAGGCTGGAAAAGGCACAGATCTTGTAAAACATATTTAGGAACTGGCGAGGTGTGATACATATATTGACTAATTCCATAGGCCTTGGGAGAAAAGCGGTCTTCAGAGGAAGGCTATGCTCACTACCTGAGTAGTTCATTCTCCTTAGAAGTAAAATTCCTTGTTTTACACTGTAAATTTGCAAAGATCAGGGCTCAGATCACTCAATGGTCTTTCACATATTTAAATACCATCAATACTCAACTGGCTCCCTGGTTCTCCCGAAACCTTCTGCTCCCAGTCTGAAGAGGAAAGAAAAGAAAAGAAATCCTCCTATTTACCATTTTGTGGATCCATGTTGCTCTCTCTGCAAACAGCGGATTCCTCAGTTCCCACACACCAGTACATTCTGGGTGGCAGTTGTGAAGATCCAACAGACAAACTTTCTGCAGCACTTAAAATGGAACAGTGTTGTCAAAGCTGAACGATCTCCATCAAGTAAAGGCAGGAGCAGAGCGACTGCTAGGAAGCACCATCCTGAAGAAACTTCATTTACCCTGTTTCAGAACAAACAGCAAAACAAATTAACCATTACAAACTGCAAGATGCTTATTCCTCTGCACTCTAACACAGTTGTCTCAACATTACTTTGCACAAATTCACTTACCAACCTATACATACAATTATTTTCATCATAGCTTTGTTAAGAGCGTAACGTGAATGAACAGAGGAGACTAACAATGTCTCCACTATAGAAGGATAATGTTCCCAATTTTTCTCCAAAAAGTCTTTGGGCAGAGGGGGTGGAGGGTGAGCAGGGGTCACAGCTGCAGTTTCAGATTCTCCACAAGCCAGTGTAAAGGCAGAGCATTGAAACCACACAGTGCAGCTGGAAAAGTCCTAAATGCAACCTCAAAACCTTTCCCATCCACCAAGACAACCGGGGCTCTTCTAAGCCTTCACTGTGAGAAACTGAAAAACACTGCTGCGGTTACTGGGACAATCCTCTGTAGAGAGGAAAAGAGGGCTAAGAGAAATGCACCAGCTCTGTTCCCCTTTGCCCAGTCCTTTTAGGGAACTCTACTACCCTAAAAGCATCGGGTTTCTTCAAACATCTTCAGGGAGGCAAAGCAGGCCCTCAGCAGCTCTTAAAGGTTGGCTTCTTCCAACCTGTCTTGTGTAACAGCCGGTGCAGAACTGCACAGCTCGGTCTCCCAGGGCACTTCCAGCTCCTTACCTCTTCAAAGCTGCACACCTCTAATTTTATCTCTTTTTTATACACCTTCCACAGAGGTTGAAACTACAGGACAGCTTGCCCAACTGGCATCAGCATGCCTTCATCTTCTGCTTTCAGTTTGAGTCAGTTAAGTGCCTCTCAGATGCAACACGATGCCCCTCACCTTTGACTCTTATTAGTTTTTTTCCCCCACATCTGATGTGTGATGCTAGAGTTTTGATGGGAGGCTCTAATCTGAGAAGTGTAACCCAGCTCCTGCTTCAGCCAGCAAGACCCAAGGACATCCTGAACTCTCCGTGAGCAGGGTTGGCTTCCTGAGCTGGGATCAAAGGCCGAGGAGAATATAAAAACACGCTGATCCATCACCGCTCTCCAGGAAGCCTTCTGCTCCTCCCTTATCACACAGGGCATTAACCGCCAGCCAACAACCTTAAAAATCACTACCTCTGTTGTTTCTAGGCAAATATTTGAATTATGGGTGCACTTACAGCACAACTAAGCTTCTGATGACACCTACGTGGTGGTGCCTGGGAGCAGGAACCAAAACTCACACCCCAAGCGTGGCGCACACCCCTGCAAAGCGCTGGGTGATGCGTTTTGGTTCATGGGTGGTTTCCAGAGGTGGGAAAAAGAATTCAAGTTCCACATAGCAAATAATAATATGGACCAAGAGACCTGGGCCGGGCTAAATGCGAAGTACTTTCAGCCCCATGCCATGCCTTTGCAGCAGGGTGGCTCCAGCTCCGGATGGATGCAGACACCTGAGCTGCAGAGCATCCATCCCATCCTTCCCTACACACCACAGCCTGCAGGAGAAGCTTGGTTCTCAGCTCAGGCCCTGGCAGCTCTCACACTCCAATCCAGCAGCAGTTGGGCACACGTAGGAAGCTGAATTTGCCATAGGAGGCTGTGGGCTACTGCAGGAGGCTGAGACGGAGGTGACCCCTAAGCCCAGAATCCAGCCCACAAACTGGTAAACTAGGCCATGTTGGCAGAGGACCGGATTCTGCCCTGGAACGTGCCAAGTTCCCTCCAGAGTCAGCTCAGCTCCCCTCGGCCATGCTGGCAGGCATGGCTGCCACGCTGGGACCCCACAGCTCTGCCATGCCATGGGTGGGATGCCCCAGACAGAAGTGCTGGGGAGGCTCTCCTGTTCCTCCAAAGCTGTCCAAGCTGTCAACCCTGAAAACAGCGCGGGTACGATGCTTCCAGCAGCTGCCTCCCCTGCAGCTACAGCAAGAATAAATACTTCCCCATGCAAAGACCAGCAGAGTAGCTCTTTTTAGCAGGTGCTGGTTTCTGAAGCATTTCCTTGCTGTACGACAGGGGCACACCATGTGCTCTCAAAGCAACTATACAAGAAACACTGAACAGGGGTCAGAGTGGACCACGGAGGCTCGAAAATCATCCCACTCCTGCTTTTTAGCTTTCTACTCAGTTTATTCCCCAGGATGAAACTTTCCTCATATACAGTGAAAGGAAAAAAACCCACAACTTTCACAAAAAACAGTGTGGCTTTTTGATAATCAGTTCCCATGAACTGCAGGTAGGACAGTAAGTGCTGTAGCCACGTGTATTATTGCCACACAGCACCCAGGTCAGGAGTATTTCCACATTTCAGGACATTTGTGTAAATAAAACCAAACCAAACCAAACAACGAACCAACCTACAGTGCTTTAGCTTTCCACTCAGTTGTAACACGTGCAAAAAATGGTGTTTTAATGCAATTTAGGCAGCGAGATCCTCTGGGCTCTGCAGGGTCTCATTCAGAAGGTGGAGGACCGTGAAGAATGCACCTGAATCCCGACTTACGTCCCATTTCCCACGTTCCCAGTCTCTCTCCCGCTCCTGCCAGGTCCCAGCCAGCTTCCCGATCCATCCGACTGTGCCTGCACCATCCCGAGAACCTCCTCTCCACTTTGACAGCCTCTCGTTCTGTTGCATCACGACTGAAGGCAGCGAGACACCCAGGAACGCCCGCGTTTCGCCCGAGATCGTTTCCCGCTTCACCAGAAACCCGCCCGAACTGCAGCTCTTCGCTCAAACCACCTGCTGTTCGCTGAGTCCGCCTGGAGCTGGGAGCTGGACCCACCACGGGTCTAGAGAGGCCCACGGCACCCACGGGATGGAACCGGGCAAGGCTGGGCAAAGCCAGACCTGGGACCCAAGCGGCTTGGGGCCAGCCCTGCACGGCGGGACAAGCATCCCTCGGCCTTGGGCGAGCTCTTCGCCGACAAACCGACCCCCTTCTCCCCACCCCACAGCCGCCGGCTGAGGAGCCACCGGGCATGACACCGCGACGCGGGGGTGTCTCGGAAGCCTTTCTAGCCGCTCTTCTGCTCCCGCTTGCCTTGTCAGCTCAGCCAAGGGGCCGAGTGCCGCCCCGGGGCACCCGCTGGGGCCGGGCGAGCCACCCCCAGCCGTGCTCGGGGCGGGGGAGGCCGGCGGGAACCGCTCGCACAGCCCAGCCCGCGGCCCCGCTTACATAAAACCGAGTTTTCCTTCGGGCGAGTCTCGAGTGTTTCCCCCGCCCGCCGGGCCGGGGCGGGCAGCAGCGCACGCCGCCTCCTCGCAAACTTCCCTCCCAACTTTTATTTGTTTGTCGTTTTTTTCTTTTTTTTAAAAAAAAAAAAGCTTCCCCCCACCTCCTTCTCCACATGAAATCCCCGGCGTGCCCCAGAAGCCCCCAACCCGCCGCCTCCCCTCACAGCGGGGCGGGTATGGCCAGGCCGAAGCGGCAGCAAAGCCACGGTACCTCCAGCGTCCCGGGGCTGGCGGGGTCCCTGCGGCCGCGTCGCCGCCGCCTCCGCCGCCTCCTCCTCCTTCTGAGGCGCCGGCCGCTCGCCCGCCCGCCTCGGTCTGCGGCGCGGGAGGCGGAGGGAGGGAGGAAGGAAAAGGAGCGGGGCAGCGGCGCGGCGCCTCCTCCGCCACCGGGCCCGCCGAGGGCCCGCCCGGCTCGCAACGGGCCCCGGCCACGCGGAGAGGTTGCGCTTTACCGGGGGGCGGCCACAGGCCTTGCACGGCCCCTCGCCTTCCCACCCTAGGGCGGACATCCCCCTCCGTGCCCTGGGCACGGAGCCCGAGAGGAGGGACGCAGGGCAGCGGCCCCTCTGCGGGCTCATCCATCAGCGACCGGGGTCCGCTTGCTCCGCAGGCAGCCCGACGCACGCTCGTGCTCTTTCCCGTTGGGGTGTTTTTGGGAAAGAAACGGAGCGTGGGAGATGCGGGGGGTGGAGCGGGGCCCCCTCAGCCTCAGCAGGTTGTCTGGGCGGCCTCAGCCTCACCACCAGCTGCCGTGAGCCCACCCCCCGGGCCGGGGCACTGACGCCCACAGCACCGCTACCCATCTCCCGGGGCATCGCTTCCCGGCACAGGCCCGGCCTGACCCAAAGCCGAGCCGAGATTTCTTTCTTTGGAAAGTTCCTCCTTCCCCAGACGGCAGCGGGCGTGAGCTTGCTCCTCTTTGGCAAAGCAAAGCGAGCTCGCCCTCTTTCTTCCAAAGCTCTTGGATGGGCTGTGCGCAGCTTTCCCCATAACCGAGTCTGCCTCCGGGTACCAGCAACCTCTCTCAAGCCGAGTACCGCTGTATTTTTTTCCCCCCACTCATTGGGCCTGCTAAGAGAAGAGTGGTTCTGCAGCTCTGTTGCTTCATTATTCATAAGGATTCTGCAAATTAAATGCTTTTTTTTTTTTTCCCCTGGTCCCTACCAAGAAGTGGGTCTCTGATGATGGGTTGAGGATGGAAGAAGCTGTACCTGTTCCCTGAAGGGCTGCTGCAGTCTGAGGCCTGCTTAGAGGGCTTCTTTGGTGCAATCATGGAGACATGGGTCTTCACGGGTGCTTTTACCTGTGTTCAGGCCTCCATTAATCTGCTTTTAGCTGCAGCTGTAGTAGTGTTACACTCTCCACCTCTTATGCAGCCCACTGTCCTTTATGCCTCAGAGCCTGGCTCTTACCTGGACCTTTCTTACTAGTGCAGTCATTTGAAAACTCACTAAAATAACTTTTTCCCCTTTATTTTCATTGAGACTCTAACTTCCCCTAGCAAGAATTTCTCCACACATTGAAGCTTCTTACCACTCTATGATTTATATTCCCCCCCCACCTCCAAATCTCATCCCACTCTTCCTGGTTTTTATCTCCATTGTGTCACTCACGGTAATTAATTTGTCTCTCCAGCCTTTCCCTTTCTAAAGTCTAAAAGCTTCTGAGTGATGCTGTTAGCAAGTGGAAAAGCCAAGGAGTTTGGCTTGGCCTGTGTGGAAAGATGACAGGTATTTCTCACACGTGTATTGGATGGGAAGAGGGTTAAAATGGTATGGGTGTGTTCTTCCTCTCTATCTACATTGCAGATGAGGGAAATAAAACAGGAATGAGAAAGCATTCAGCAGAGTCATACTAGTGATGGATGTGTCTCAAAGGGGTTTAGTAAGCAGCCAGACCAAAGCAGTGTGGTCAATGGTCCCTTCAAATTCTCCATTTTCAGGGTCACCTCAGAAGGCAAAAGGGATCCATCTGACTTAGAACTGGAAGAAGCTTGTTGCTGCCATCTGCAGCCCTGCCCTCCTTCCCCCTCTGCTTAACTGTAAAGGGCACAATGTGCCGAAGTGACTTCTTAACGGGTGAGCCACTGGACACATGCTCCAGCTTCTGTGAGGAGAGCACTGACCACACTCTGCGTGCTTTAAAGACAGCCTAATTCTGCACAAATTGCAGAAACTACTCCAAGTTCAGATTTCTTCATGGCTGAAAGTGCATCCCCAGGTACGCCCGTGCAGACACATGCTCTGAGTTCCGCTCTGCCACTTGGAAAAGGTGCCTTGAAATGATATTGCCTCTTGGGACTCCAGTACACGTTTCCACCTGGGCCACCGAGTCCAGGGTGACAGACACAACACTGTTTGAGGAAGATCCCCCCCGGAACTATGGCAGTAGAAGGTCATTTTGGTTTAGAAGCATGAAATCATAACCCCTTCGAGCGTTTACTTTTGTTGACACCGTGGGTCGAATTCAGGGGTCTTAACACGTGCATTAGAGAGGTTGGAATTATCTTACTCATTAAGGTAAATAAAAAAAGAATTCAAGTTACTCCTCTGTTAGAATGAGTAAAGTCAACAGAAGTGTCTCGCTTCCTTTCTGAGCAATATCAATACGTAGCATTTAGAAACCACTTCACAAAGTTAAACATTTATTAGGAACAAGAACTATTACAAAAAAGATACCCATAGTCTAAATATATACATGAGGTTTAAACGTAACATTTTCATGTACCTTTAGCTATAAAAATACATTAGATTAACTGTATTCTAATTTATAAATATAGTTGGTTTGCTTTTTTTTTTTAAAAAAAGTAGTATTTCATATGAAAGCCTTACTGTGCAATGAAAGAATATACACCCTCTAAGGGGTTATTTTAAAGTTAGTGTCTAGTGTTATATAACTTAGAAAATTCAGTGTGTAGAGTCAAACCCTGATTTATACAATAAGAGATACATTTGACTTTTAAAAAACTTGATAAGGGGAAGAAAAAAAAATATATATATGATACATGTAAAGCCAGAATACTAGGATTTTAAGAATTTCAGATGATTTCTGTTTCAATCACTGGTTATAAAAAAAAAAAATTAATACAGAGATACATCAAGATAACCAGCCTTTTACTGTTTGCCTTCCCTCCCTACTGTCTGGCTGCAGCCCTAGCAAAACCTCGAGCAGGCAAAAGTAAAATGTTTGTCCGAGAAGATGTTTGCACAAAAATAGAAAAGTTATTTACAATGTTCCCAGTTTGGCCTTTCACGGGGAAGGGAGGACATTTTCTTCACTGGATGGGGAGATTTACCCGTCTCACACGTCCATGGGAGGACAGGCACCTAAGTTGCACACAACTGCTGGAGGTATGTCATGGAAGAAGTGAAGCAGCGTTGAAGTGCAATTTCAACGTTCGCTAACTAATAAGGAAGTTTAGGCTCATGCAAACTTTTTCCTTACTTATCGCCACCCACCTTCCTTCCTCCTCCAAAAAAAGGTCCACTCATGCAACGGAACTTGTCACTGACTGGGGGTCTCTCTGAGCAATGGAAGGTACCGGTTAAATCCTTGCTTGCATCGGAGAACAGAGGTTAGACCTGCGTTTCTGCTTTGAGAACTCCAGGCAGCAATCTTCAGCAGTGCTCCGTGGAGATCTGTCGATACACCACAAGGAACCTCTGTCTGTTTGCTCTCAGAGGACAATCCCAGCAAGATCTGCTAAGCTTCCTAACAAGCTGACGCCACTGACTCCTGTACACTTACAGCTCCCGCGGACATGGAACTTCCCGTACGTTTGGCAGTGGTTCTCCAGTACAGCATCAGGAGGAGGAGTGGGAAGGAAAGTAGTGAGCCCAGGAACTGAAGACAGCACGTGGCTTGTCGTTCGTTTCAGAGTAAAGTCTGGGCATGCTAAGTTACTGCAGGAGACACTAAGGCATGAACTCGGTGTGCCAGCCACTCCACGGACACTTATTCAACCCTAAGCAAGAGACAACTCAAGGCAATTTATTCTTCGGAGAAGAGTCCCCTGCTCTGTGCTTGCCACAAGATGACAGCGCTCAAGAGGACAATTACTGCAGAGCTGCTGACACATTTAAGTCCAGCCATAGCTTATTCCATGGTAACTGGTTTCTACACCCACATCTTTAGCACTCCGTGAGTGCTTGGGAGCACCTGCCTTTTCATACTGTACTTCCAGAAATTTATTTTAAGCTACATTCATACGGGAGAAAGAAGCAGTGAGAAGAGCTTAGAAGTTTTACCCTCATAATAATAGCTCTGGCTCAAAAAATGAAGACATGTTCACACAGCCTGAACGTTACAGAGAAAGAGAGAGCAGGACAGCTTCTTGCAGCTCTTCTGCTCCCTCCCCCAGATCAGAAGCACTGGCGTGGGATGTTTTCTGTGGGGTATCTACCATGCTACATGCTTAGCATTCAACTCGGTGTCATCACGGTAAGTACAGTGCAAAATCCTCTTACGAAAAGTGCTGTAGTGAAGGTTTGAGATACAAATGTGACTCGTTTGGAGCCAGAAGGGTTAGCAAGTCAATAACTTGCGCTTGCAGCATGTGTAATGTGTGCACACCAAAACTCCAGGTTCCAAGGACACTTGAAAATCTAGCTCTGTTAGGGTGAAATACTGGCCCCAAAGGAGTCCTCTAGGAAACTCCCACAAATCTCATTCAGGGCTAGAATATCACCAACACGGAGAACGCCTGTATCTTTAGAGAGACCAAGATAGCTCTTTCAAAGAGAATTTCTTTCCAGATCCTTCCATGAAAGCTCGCACTCCCAAACTCCAGCTGCAATCTCTATACAAACTCCGCCAGCTTCAGGCAAGTTGTAGTAACCCTACCACTCAAGTCCATTAATGCCAAGTGAAACCCTTGTGCCTCTGAAGGTCTTTACCAGTCCACGCTAACGGTACCAGAAGTCTCTCTAACATGCCATCGATGTCCACGTCCTTCAGGGGTACAGTTTGAAAGCAGATGTCCTGCAAACACCGTGACTGACCAGCATTTTAGTCACAGGTAGCAGACAGATGTACAGCCAGGGACTGGTACAGTACAAGTGTGTGCTCTGCTGCCAGTAGGGTCAGGTAAATTGGTTTTCAAAGAGCCAGTTGACAAAACGGAGTCCAGTAGATTCAGTGTTTCTAGAGGAATAAAGCTAGGTGTTTCCTTTTCCCTTCCTACCCCTCCCCTCCCCCTTGCTCTGAACACGTCCCCTGTGTGTCACATTCAGAGTGTCAGGATTTTTAGGCCTTCTGTTTTCATGGACTCTTCTGGGAGAGTTTAATGGTGACCGTTTTCACTTCGGTATATTCTGCCAAAGCGTATTCACCGCTGGAAAAGAAGAGAGAGGAGGGAAAGGGACAAACAGTTGTGGTGTGTTAATGGGTACTTCCCTAAGAGAAAAGATTTCTAGGCAAGTGCATTTTAGCCACTGATTGACAGCTGCTGTAGGTGACATCAGGCCATTAAACCCAGATTTGAACTATCTTACAGCAGCTATCAGTGTGGCCCCCTCCTGCTTCTAATAACTGCTAAGTACATGCACAGTACACACCACTACACTCTGATGGAAAAGAAACGTGCAACACTCACAGTAACCCACAAGATGACACCTTGTGACTCTCCACCTCGTGAAAACTGCGTGCTATTGTGAGAACCCACAGAAGAAACATCCACGTAAACATAGTTACTGGTGCTTAGAAAGCAATTTAAGTTACTTTTTCACTGAAAATAAGCTTCTGTCTACAAGATACCATGTAATCAAGAGGGCAGCGTTGTCCCAGAAACGCATACTGATGACAGACCCCACCATTGCATTATGTCTTGGTTGGTGGAATCTGGCTCTATTCCCATGCCTTGCCCAAGGGATAGACCCCTGACATCCTTTAATTAGCCAGGCAGTCAGGCAAAGTAAACCATAAGGTCCTAATATATGTGTCCCATTTGAGGATTCATTCATTCGCTGTGCTTAGCCAGTGAGGCATCTGAATGTCTCAGAGCAGCAGATGCACCAGAACAGCTACTGGAAATGGCTCCTGGAAATAAATCTGGCTTACAAAAGAAAAGGTGCATTAGGTTCCTCTGAGGAGTCTTCTGAATGGTGTAATAAAACCTCTTATAAAAGAAAAACATTGAGATTTAAGTCAATTTCTCAGCTCTACCTCTGACTTACAGGGTGACCTTGGTTCAATAATTTCTGGGTTAGTAACTCAGAGCTGGAATCTCTGGTAGACATTCTGCAACAGGTCAGCCTGGGGAAGAGGGACAGAGGGTCCTTCTGTCACTTAGTAGCAAGCTTGAAAGGCGCGATGTAGAATGGAGATCAGTCCTTGTCATTCCAGCTCCACCATTAGAAAGTCAGAGGTGGGAAGAGCTCTGACTTCCCACTAGTCAACCGAGTCAAGGGAGGTCCAGATACCACCATATCAAGATGGAGGAGATTTGGGGTGGATACCAGTGTCCCCAGCCAAGGTGCTGTACCTTTCCCTTGATCTAAAAATATAACTGGTATGGAAAAATGTTTTGCAAGTGGAATTGCCTGGAGTCATTAAGAGGTTATAGAGCAGATGAAGGCACTCCTGAAGGCACCGCTCACGTTCTCACATCTGTGTTTTACGTCCATGCTGCACTGACTTAGCACCTCCCTGTGCAGCACCCTGCAAGCCAGATGGTTTAAAAGCAAATTCAACAATCTTTTCACAGAGTCACAATTGTTATTGCTTTCACTGTCCACATATAAACAAAATGTTGAGCAAAACTTACAGCTCTCTGCCGTTGCCTGACATTTTAAAGCCACCAAAAGGAGCCTGTGCATAGAGGGCATTGTAACAGTTGATCCTACAATAAAAAACATCAATTGTTAAAAGACAATTCAATACCAAGGAGAAGCAAGATGATGACAACCCCAACAATAACAAAAAAGGCTGAAATCTGTCAGTTTTCTCTTTATAGAGTTCACTCCCTTGAGAAATCAGATTTTAGCAATACAATCTTATTTTGCTACAGAAACAGAAAACATTGGAGTGGTCCTCAGTTTGACCTGCATCTCACTTCAGTGTGTTATGGCTAAGACACTCCTGACCAAGCTGGATTTTACGCTGTGTTCAGAGCCACACTTAAAATAAATAGCCCAACTTATTCCCTAGTTTAATGAAACACATTCTGCAATGAACACGTTTACTCAGGAATCTGTTGAAACACTCACAAGCAGGCCCTGCCATCCACTTCCAGGTACAGAAAAAAAGTTGGACTGCATTGCACAATTCTGTTGCAGTGAAACGAAAGCACCAGCCCCATTTCTATAGCCACTAGGTAGAAAAAGCTCATGCAGATACCTCCTCAGCACCTCAGTAGGATCAAATGACTGAAAAGAGACAGGTAGGGCTTGGTGCTGATGTACAGCACGTGTCCTTCAAAGCCCAATGTCCCATTTTGTATTATTTTATTATGTATTATTTACATTTATTATTTTTATTATTATTTTTTATTTTTACATAACTCAGTGGCAGATTCTTCTGGCACCAGCTCTTGAAATTAATCCTCTGTATGCATCAAAATCAGACATCAGATCAAATTCCTATCTTGAGTGGAAAAAAAAAATATAAATTTGGATTCCATCTTTAAAATGATTCTTTAAAGAAAGAAATTTGGTAAGAAAAAAAAAAATTAAAAAAAAAATAAAATTGCTGTTTCTCTTTCTGACAGTGGTGCGATGCCATCTACTGTTCATACTGATTTGTGCATCTAAGACTCCTGCTGCTGCTACCTCAAGATCCTCAGAATTGCTTTTTTCTCCATACAGGATTTTGAAAGGCATCACATCTGGTGGAACTTACTACAACCCCTACATTTTCAGAGTCCTCCAGACAAAGAATGACATCGGCTGAATGAACAAACAGCCCATTCCTCGCCAGACTGTCTGGTTTTCACCACCCTGTTTCCATGAATGGATGTTGCTTCTGAGCAATTTATCAAGAATTAAGCAGACCACTAATCCATCCTGCCTCCAGCACTTAATGCAACGATTCCAAATCATTCAGCCCTCTCCCCTCGCAGGAAACAAACCCCCAGCCCAGCCTCTGGTCCCACACTGCTCACCAGACCGTTCCTGACTGCAGAGCAGAAGCGAGGGTTAATGCCCTGTCCAGGTTCTTTGTGAACACTGCAGCTGTGAGTCCGTACTCGGTACTGTTGGCTCTTCTTATGACCTCTTCTATACTCTTGAACTTCATAATTGGCTGAACTGGCCCAAAAATCTGCACGGATCAATTAAACGTTAGTACGGGAAAGTCTTTGCTAATCATGGCAATTCTGAAGTAATCAGAATCAGATGCTTTGTTTGGATACTGTATTTAAAATGTTATATCCTGCCTTCTAGGAGTCACTGATAGAGTCACTTAAAAACTACTCATTAAATTGACTTCAAAGGAAGTACAGTGATGGGCTGTAGCAGTTAATAGATGCTAAGATCCAACAGCTAACGGATTGTCTGTAACAATCAAAATAAGCAGAGTTAGATTTGGACGAGTATCAAATGATTCATCCTGACTCCATTTACAACTCCTTTTGAACTCAGAAGTTCAAAAGTAATTCATATATTTCAAGGGTTGCAAGTTTTCTTCCTTGGTTGCAGCCCTGATTCTGTCGTTGCACGCAGTTTATTTGCATGCACTGCATTTACCAAGTGTGTGTTTGACCACAAACTTGGCTTCCCAGGTTGCCAGTATACAGGCAGTTGGCATCCACAATGCTTGCCAGCTTCTGGGATGGAGTGCCTCATCAAGTTCAGTATCTCTTTTCTGGTCTGTGTGGCCTTGAAGTACAATAAACCTCCACCAAAGGTGAGATACAGTCTGACTGGTGCCACCTTGATGGCAAGGCTAAGCAGTTTGCCTGGCTTTAGGCTCGTCCAAGCATTTCTAAATGTCTTCATTTGGGGAGATGCAGTTATTTAATTGGAGCCTTGATCCTAACAAAGGATGAACGTGCATATGCAGCAGAATTGCAAATGAATGAAACTGGATAAGCTTCATGAATCATGACTTGGGATTTGGAGTCAGTTCATTAAAAAAAGGCCTGTCATGGGATTTTCAGCTCTTACTCCCTCTATTTTTAGAATGTAACTCATGCCCAGAGTGACTGATATCTTTCCTTAGAGATTCTGTGGCAGATCTGAGACATGTAAACATTTTGCCAGGACTGAAGAGTAAGCAGCCCCATAAAAAGCACTAGGCTAAACTGTAAAATACAAGTGCCAGTTAGACCTTGGCCACTACTTATTTTCCATTGGGGAACATGATGAAAAGTAGATTAACTTTTATTTCAAAGGAGTATCACAGAATCTCATCACATGCAGCTTGTTCAATTTTTCTGCCTATGAATAATGAAAGCCAGAGTATTAGATCTGGACTTTGCTGGCTTTGATCACGTTTTCATATAGGAAAAAAATGGTCACCCTCAGGGGATTTCACCATCAGAACAGAATGTGGGATTACTTCAGACACTAAGGCTACTTGAGAAAAGTTCTTCTGTGCCAGTATAGCTGGGCCATTCCTTCCCTCCTCACCAGTTTCAGGTCCCAGAGTTCTTGTCCCACCTTTCTGCAATAAAGCAACTCCTTTTTTACAAAGTAGTGGAGCAAGAACACAAGGCTCTGAGCAACCCAATCTAGTTGCAGATGTCCCTGCTCCCTGCAAGGCAGGGTTTGACTAGATGACCTTTAAAGGTCCCTTCCAACCCAAACCATTCTGTGACTGTCCTGTCCTTTGTCACTCTGAATCAGCAGGGACCACAACTGCAATTTCAAGTGCCCTCAGGAGGAGGTGCGGAAGAGCACAGGGCACACACAACCTGTGTAGAGTGGGAGAGCTTAATGCTGCCTTCAGGAAACCTTCAAACTTCAGGGCAAAGAATACGTAGAATTGCTCCAATCTGCCACAGTTTTGGTTATTTTTATTCAGTTATTTGTATTTGAAGCCAGGGATTCAGACAGAAACCCCTCCATCACCACTGTTTCTTATTCAGAAGTAGCATTTAGAGCAGCTGTACTTAGGTAAGGCATGTGCTTATGTTTTGCATTATATAAAGTTCTGAAATGAGACCCAAAAGCTTTAGGGTGATATTATCTACTACGTTTTTATCTGGGCTCATTATTGCCCAGTGAGTACACTCACAGGGTTTCCTTTTTGGAAAACCAAACAAAATGGGGGAAAGCAGCAAGGGATTAGAAAGGGGTGGCAAACAAACACCTACTGATTGCACAAGAATTGCTGCTGAAACATTTTGACAGGTTTTTTGCCTGTTCTGCTCTCCCTCTTTTCCTCTCCCAATTCCCCTCCCCACACAGACTCCAAATTCAAGATACTTCATTAGTAGAATAGATTTCAGCATTAGACAGTTGTTAGGACACCAAAATAAGTAAGTGAAACTTCTTTTCTCCTCTCAGGTTCTCACTTCAAAATATGACCATACCTTTTTTCTTTGCCATTTAAAGTAGTAAATGCATATAAAGGTTTAGGTGATTTGTACTGTACCTCTTCTTTGGCGATACGCATGTTGTCAGTGACCTCTGAAAACACAGTGGGTTTTATGAACAGACCTCTGTCTTCAATGGCGAGACCCCCACACTCCAGCTTAGCCCCTTCTTTCTTCCCACTTTCTATCAGCTCCAGGATTTTATCAAACTGTTTTTGGTCAATCTGTCAGATACAAAAGGAAAAGAGACAGCAGCGCCTTTATTATCACCGTTGCAGAGACAGGAGTCATGGTACGTGGCCCAGGGGCACTGTCAGAGCGGGCAGGTTCATGTCTCATTCTGTGATACAGCTGTCAGGCAATAACTGGGATGAAAGACAGGACGTGGGCATAGCCCTGAGCCACAGAAAACAGAAGGTGAAGTTACATCTGATAGTTTAATCTGATCTAATATTCTGCTGCCACGTGTAGAACATCTCCTCACTTTTCCTTCCCCCACATCCTGGATCTGCACTCCCACAACTCACCTCACTCTAGCTTTGGGACTTGCAGACCTTGTCCATGCACTGATTTAGCTCAGGAGCACCACAAGAACAACCTGATATGGATTTTGCTGGGCTAGCAACCTCAGTTGGCTCAGCACGGGATCTGACCAGTGACAGAATCAGTGCAAGGAAGGGAGAATCAGGGTCTATGAACTATCAAGTCAACTGCAACTTCACCCACAGTTCTCTGTCCCCAGCTGGAAGAACCCAGTGGGCTCTGCCTCCAGCTCTTTCCACACATGCTATGCAAACAGCCTCAAAGATAAGCCCTATTAACAAGGTGACTTCAGAGCAGCGACTGGACTGAAGCCATACTTTTAAAAAACCAGACTCACCTTTGGTGGATCTTAAGAGATTAGCACCATCCCAGCATTTTGTGGTTCTCTGGACTGGGAGCCATATCACCACTTTACCAACCTTGTCTAACTCCTCCCCACCCCCACCTAAAGATGCAGTAATCCCAAACAGCGAGTCCTGTTGCGTTACTAGCCTTCAAACTACGGCTTTCAGTAGAGGTGGGGAAAGGCCAGGCCAGTTACAGGCCGCTGAAGCCACACAGCCGTACAGCCCCACCTCAGGACTTGGTGAAGACATCACCTGCTCCCCAAGCACAGTGTGCTGGGAAGAGGTGCAGAAGCCCACAGAGCTTCTGATAGACGCTGCTCCTTCTTTTGTGCTCCACAGGCAGCAGCGTCCTGCAGGGCCGGTCAGGTTCCAGAGAACCGTGGCGATGAAACACCTCATCACAGCACGCTGCAAGGGGTAGAAGATTTGTGGAGATGTTTAAAGAAGCAAAACTAACAGCGACCTCAACAAATTCATCGAGGCGGTTAAAGAAAAGATTCCACCCACTGGTTCAAAGTGCCCCGGTAGCCTGGGAGGTTATTCTGAATGCCAGGTATCTCCAGATGCTTGTACCGGTTCAACACCCCTCCCCAGGCATCTGTTTTTATTTCAGCAGGGCCAGTTGCCAGTTGGGACTGTTTGCATGGAGTGTTCCACACTCAACTCGTCCAGATTACAGACTGTATCCTGTCCCTAGCTAATCCTGGCCACACGCAATCCAAATTTTCATGCTTTTAGTGAAATATCAAAGCTTCAGGAGGGTCTCCTTGGGGTACTTCTGGTACACAGCGAGACCAGGGCACAGCACAGCTCCTGCCACACAGACGCGTGTATCACGTGCACTCTGGGCAGCCCGTACTCAGTGCTCACGTTCTCTCATGTGTTCAGGTGCTACCCAAGACAACACTCCATCCATGCTACTGCACGAGGAAATGCAGGGTGCAAAGTGTCACACAGTGAGGCTGGCAGGTGTCACACGTATTGGCTATTTGTCCGGTTGCTTAGTTGCCAAATGTAAATAATTCGAAAATATCTGCGAGTGCTTTCCATCCTGGCATGTCTGTGATCCAGACCAATCCAGTTCATCTACTTCACATCACAGAAACCAAAACAAGGATATTTATACAGCTGTAACTTGTTGCACGGCAAACTATAGTTAGATGAAAAGACACTGGGGAAAGAAAACATTTGTAAAAATGACATGCAAGGGTGGAACTGTTTGTCATTGTAACTAGAGCTTGCAAGGCTTGTTTAAATTCTGTCCCCTACTCCACTATTATTTATGGTTCCAGCATTGACTGCTATTAAAAACACATGATCTGGTGCAGCAAATTCTACTATTTGTCCATTTAATTCAAAAGAGAGGAAGGTTTCTGAGGATCACTGCAATGCTGAAAATTTGAGAACCACCAAATCTTCGTAGCTTGCTTCATTTAAGCCAAGACAGCAAGGAGTAGTTTTTCCTTTTCCAAACCTAGCATCTGTAATCCTACAGGATAACCCCACAACTGTGTCCAATAGACCGTTGGACACAAATTCTTTCCCCTTTCATATTTTACTTTCATGCTTTAATCCTAAAGTACACAAATATCTACAGCCTAAGGAAAACATTCATCATCTTAAAAATCAAACAATAGGTTCGGGGATGAATAACCACTGGCTAGTAAGTGCCACGAGGCAGCCTTAGTGCTTATTTTATTCCTGTAGACCAGGTGTTACAGCCCACAAATCCCAGTATTTGGGGTTCTGCAGTAAGAAAACTAGTCTAGTCTTGTTCTAATCTAATCCCTGTTTGAGTCCACCAGGATGTTGGTCTCCTCTAATAAGTCCAAGTTGTGTATCACACTGGTGGTATACTGCACTGGTTAACCAGTTTGCCATCTGTGCAGGCACACTTTATGGCTTCCTGTGATACAGCCTCACAGGAATCCAAAGTTACAAAATGCCCTTGGTCTGCATTAGAGGTTGGCACTCCAACAGTCCCGAGCACCCCTCAGGTTTCTTGTGGTGTCCTTTGAATTCCAGCCAGCCAAGACAGTCAGACACATGTGAGTGTTGGAGAAGTCTCATCAGAAGCATGTCTCATTTCTCTCTAAACTTAATACTGTTTAAATTTGACCTAATTTTGATGGGAGCAGCGCAGTTTATACCAGCTTGGTTTCACTGAGCACTGTCTCCAAGTCTGGACTGCAGAAGCTCTCCTATGTTACACTGTCTGAACTCTCTATAAGTCACAGGTCCTGGTGTCTGGCTACAAACACTTGGACCTGATGTAGGACCAAAAAAGATCATGGGCTACAATCACTGTCAGCCTAAAGGCTGGCTCCAACTCCTTCCCACTGCTCCTAAGCCAGTGATCATCCCAGAGTGGGGACTACCCAGCAGCGTGTGGCCATCTTTGTAATCACAGAATGGTGGGGGTTGGAAGGGACCCCTGGAGATCATCGAGTCCAACCCCCCTGCCAGAGCAGGGTCACCCAGGGGTGATGTTGTGTATGCCCAGCCTGCCCCATACAGAAAGAGAACAAAAGCAATGACCTGGATCTGAAGCAACTGAGGCCTGATGAGGGGAGATGAAGGAGAAGACGAAGACAGATTATTTTTCCTGGTGATTCTTCTCTTATCCAAGATATAAAAAACCCCTCACAGTAAAGCAGGTTCTTTCAGAAACAGAGGAAAAAATTTGATCTGGAAGCTTCACATTTGCACAGTGACTTGTGGGCAGGTGTGAATCTTTCCTACTTTTGAAGGTATTTTAAGCCCTTGTGACACTGCATCATTTCTCTCTTCTGCTTGAATTTCTGTGTGGTGCATCTTACAGGATGGGCCCCAGAGAGCGACAAACCACGGCTGCATGGGAAGCAGTTGTCCCTTTGCATTGGCAGCCACAAGAAAGCTTTGGGATGAACAGTTTCCTCCCATTCTCTCAACACCTTCCCATCCAGGCTTGACAGTTGCACGCCCAGAAGTTCAGGTGTGTGCGCTGTCTCTCCTAGCTTCAAGTGCAACAGGTAAACCAGAACAGGGACAGAGGACAGATAGGCCACGTGTAAAATCTGACCAGCCACTGCTATTCCAACATACAGAGCTACCCTCAATTATAGCTCTATATGCAAAGGGTCTCCCTAAAGCCACAGTGGTGACACCAGA
The DNA here is from genome assembly GCA_025331215.1 of Actenoides lindsayi. Lineage (NCBI taxonomy): Eukaryota > Metazoa > Chordata > Aves > Coraciiformes > Alcedinidae > Actenoides > Actenoides lindsayi. Next base: position 104,902 of record WTSP01013111.1, read on the forward strand.
GGATGGTGTTCTGCCACAGCGCTCACTGGGAAACGCTCCAACAGAGTGGCAAGAGCTGGGAGCGTGGATGGAACTGAAATAAGCAGCCCAGTTCTACATGCTCTGCTGGCTGCAGAGTGTTTTACCCTTCAAAACCTCACAACTACTCCCTGTGATTTCAGGGGCTGTTCTCCTGAGATCAGTGGTCTGTCAGAGCAGCCAAGTGAACACAGCCCTGATGGGACTAACTAGAAATGCAACTCACTGCTGCTGCTGCATAAAGTTTAAGAAGGTGTTGTATTAAAAAAACCCCACAAAAACCAAACAACAAACCAGCCTGAAAAGCTGACAGTCCTTATCAGAAGGTAAGAGCAGACCACGAAACAATTTGAGGGTCAGCTCATCGCTGCTGAAGCAAGTTCCAGCATGGGATTTTTTTCCTAAAACTGCTGAGCAGTTTGTAATCTCTTTCTAGGCAAGCCACAGGGGTGGACTCAGCATGAACAGGAGATGTACACAGTCTTATTCCCCACGCATGAGGACATGCAGTGAGGTTTTGCCATCCATGAATCATGTGTAAATGATCCAGATAAGGGGAGGCAGATGTCCTCACAGCCATCCCTTCTCTGAAGGATCCTGTATAGCATCAAGGAAGAAAAAACTCAGAGTGCAGCACTGAGAACAAGAGGCCTGGGCTATAGATTCCTGGGATTCCCCCTTTAATTTTGGTAGTGAACAGTGCCCCCATTAGAAGATCTGACCCAAGGATCATCTTCCTCCAGAGCTCTCCACCACAGCTCAGGTTGCTTCAGAAGGAAGACAGAAGAGAAAGCTCTGGAAGCATTGACGAGGCTGGCGTGAAAGCAGCTTGGCATGGTTCTTCCTCCTAATTCAGCCAAGACTTCTTCAAAGGATCAGAAAGGGAGCAGAGGAAGAGAGGGAAAGTGGGGACTCAAGAGTCCCTGGGCTCTAACTACTTGTCATCACCAACCTAGCCAAGCAGCTGCATGGCCATTTCCACAGCTGCACTCTTCTGTGGACTCTGCTATTGCTCGCTGCAGCACGCTTTGTATTACTGTACCAGAGAGACAGCCCCTTCCATAAAGCTGGATAAGAAGTGAATTAAATACATTTGTGTTTAAAAAAAATTACAACATAACATTTCACCAGTTGTGATTAATTGATATTTAAAATAGGGAGAAAAATAAAGCCATGATACATTACTCACCCCTCGGCACTTCTGCTGGGACCGTATTCGTAAGGATAATATTTACACAAGGAGAAATCAAACAGAAACACAACCAAAAAAAAAACCAAACAATAACCCTTCTCAGGCGCAGAGTTACCTGGGGCCCTTGTTCAGTTCTGGCATCAAAGGGGTCTCCAACGAGTCGCTTCTTGGCGTACTCCACGCTGCGCTTGACGAACTCTGGGTATATCTGCTCCTCCACAAACACTCGTGAGGCAGCCGTGCAGCACTGCCCTTGATTGAAGAACACGCCTTGATGGGCACATTCCACTGCCAAGTCCACTGCAACCCGGCCCAGGGGGGAAAAGTGTTATACCACATGCACAGTTTCAGCCTTCCAGTGTTTCCAGAATTGGGTTGGGTTTTTTCTTTTCTCTTTTGAAAGCCTTCTTAAAATGCTGACAATGGTCCACACCCACTGACAGCATTCACAAGGCCTCATACTGCCCCCAAACTAGATCTCTTATTATTTTCAACCCCAATCCTGCCTTTTGTCTTAAGGTCTCGTTTGCCATAGCTCCTGATATTTTCTTCCACTCACTGAGGGCAGTAACCACTTTTTCTTGCTGTGGGAATTCAGATGTGGGTTCCTAGATACCATGCATTGAAGACCAGTTTCAGTAGTGATGATTCACAAAGCAGAAGGCCCTTTTGTTGTACAGCCAGCATGGATCAGGTCCTTGCAATGCTCACTATTTGCAGATGGCACAAATACCTTTGGCTTTCAACCTCTGCTCTGCAGGAGAGTGGAGACTATTTTCCCTAAGCCAAACAGTGATGGCAACCACCAGCCCTGGTGTGGAGCTGTCCCAAAGGTCAGCAGAGACACACAGAAAGCACCACACTCATAGTCTCTTACAGCAAATCAACACAGTACTTACAGTCTGCATCTGCACACACAATGCAGGGGTTTTTCCCTCCAAGCTCTAATGTCACCCTTTTGAGGTTGCTTTTGGAAGCAGCTTCCTTGATCAGTTTTCCAACCTGCAGCATTGAGACACAAAGAGGACATGAAAGTCTGAACTCAGTGGGTCAAGTGTGGTGCTAACAAGGGTAGAAGAGCCTGGTGGGAGCTGAAGTAGGTAGCAGTCAGCGATTGCACTCTTGAACGGTTTGAGTTTCCTATTGCTGTGATACGTTGGGTCAAAACAAGAATTCATGTTTGGTTTTGTCAGATCTGAAAGGGCAGGCTACGTGGGAGACCTCCAGGGAACTGTATCCTGAAGTTATCTGCTACCCAGATCTCTAGAACAAGGCATTTCCCAGCCAGTGCAAGCTAGTGAGCAACGCTGGCAATCAGTGGGGCTCCAAGGTTTGTGAGTTTTACTTCTAAAAACTGGGAATTCCAACTTTTTAGAGTAGATCTTGCCAAGGCAATGATAAGAACTCACTGTTCCTATCTGTTACCACTCCCATACCAGAAAGCCACATAGATATTTTGACATTTAGGAGAAAACTAATTTTTTCTGATACTCTAGGCTGAGCTGCTCAACACACAAGAGTAGCTGAGACATGTTCCTTCCAAGGCAATACCTAAGGATGCCAACAGACAAACTCTCACTATCTCTGCTGTGGCACTTTCTGCCCAGGACCCTGCTCTGCCCATCTGGTAGAATTTACCTGGCTGCCCTCTCCTGAAGGGAAGGATTTACTTGGCGTCCAGAATTTAATCAAAGTAATGTCAAACTAAGTTCTCCCCCCCAGAAAAATTGTTTCATATCAAATATTTTCCCTAAATTCTGACTGACTGCGATACTTCTTTTTCATACTGATAAGACCAAAGCTGCAATTTCTTTTTCTGGTTGAAAAAAAATTTAATTTCTCCCAAGAAGAACATAAATCAAGCTTCAGAATCATGTAGTAATCTAATTTTGTTAGAAACAGTATGAGTTAAAACTGTGTGTGAGCTTCAATTGTTAAGGCAGGTTATTTTTTTCAAGTGTGACCTCATATTTGAATTCCCTCCTTTTGGAACTGGTTTTCTTGTATTTTACCTTTGCACGTGGCAATCTTAACTTCATTTCTGCCTAAAAATACTCTTCTTGCCCTGGAGTGGAGCAAGGAAAGCTTGGGGAAGCTGGCTGGCAGTTACAGGTCTGCCTTTCTCATGGTTTGCCTTTGTAACTCCAGCGAGACGCTCGAGCCTACGGCACAGATCATCTCTGGTCACTCAGCAGCTGAGTCCTGGAGACAGCAGAAACGAGTGATGCATCGTGCTGCAGATACACACAGCTTTACAAGAAGCATTACAAGCTGACCAAAGAGGAGTAAGTTAATAAACTAAGAGAAAGGAAGAATTCTAGATGGAAAAATGTTCGTGGAGTTTAAGATCAGTATTTTCCAGACTGGCACTGAGCCCAAACTGGGACTTCAAAACTAAGTCAAAATGTATTTTGAATTAGCTTCACTTCCTGGCTCAGAAACAGTAGCATTATGCTGCAAATACTGCAGAGATGCAGCTGAACTCACAGATGGGCGGAGGGGGGAAGAAAACACTTCCAAATTACACATGCATTAGCAAAGAATCTGTCTCCCTCGGTGTTTCCTGCACACCCATGGATTAGAAAGACAAGCACGGGGTCTATAGGAGTTTTTTGCCTACAGGCTCCAGTAGCTGAGATTTTCCTTCTGCCCCTAATCCTCTGGATACTCCTTTTTCATTAAAAACCCAAACAGATCCATGTGGGCTGGACGAGTCTATAAATTCTATTGTTTTCACACAGCCAGCACCTAATCTGGGCTAAAAGTTTCTGATCTAGGATTTGGAGAGAAGCATGTAACTGGGCGAGCTCCTAGGTCAGAACAACTATCAAGAGAGCAAAAAGCTCATCGTCAACTTTTACTTTATTACACCCGTGTTTGTTCCCATGATCCCTGCACAGAAACAGAGGCTTAACACACCTTCTCCCGGGGGCCAAGCACAGCCGTTAGCACGCACACAAAGCCACTAGATGGTACTGTTGGCAAATGCAGCAGCTTTGCCGTCTTCTGCGAGTTACCTTTACCCACCAAACCATCTGAGGCTGTTTGTCAGCGTTGTGCAATCAGACTACGCTGCTCCGACGAGCAGAGGTGTCAGAAGGGATGAATTCAGGAAATGCTCAGCAAGAATAACGTTACTCAGGGAAATAACAAGTGAAGAGACTGTATTTGCTTCAGTAGCACTCACTGGGGCCAGCATTTCCACTCTTTAGGCACTGCCTCTCTCTTCAGGGGTGCACATACATTGAGAGGAAAATCAAGAGCAGCGAGAGGAGAAACGTTCACGTTTCTAAGCAAGCTTTTGTTTGAGAATTCTCAGCAGTGATTCCTGGAGACAAATACATTTGTATGTCACAACTGTGGTCAATTCTGTGGACTAGGCCAAGCCAGGGGCTCCTTTCCTCCAAGCAGGTAAAGAAGAGCACAGCTGTAGGTGTGTGAGAGTGCAGAAGTCTCACTTCCACCTCTCTCGTGAGCAAGTCAGGTGTAGCTATTTACAGGAAAAAATAAACGAATAGAAGGTGCCTTACTGTGCAGGTTGCAAAAGCAACTCAAATGTTAATCCCATTCACGTCAGCAGAGGAAGCCTCAGGCACAGGGCCATGTTTATATTTAAGTCCTAGTTCCTCAGAGGTAACTAAAGCCAAGGAAGAATTGTTCGGGGCTCTGACTGACATGTTTTCCAGTTGCAGACTCTTGCAGGGCAGGACTGGCAGGCAAACATGCCCAGAAGCTCCATCGGGTCAATGACATGATGTTAAGTCACTGCCAGCCTCTCCTGTAGACTGTCTTACCTCCTGTCAGAGCATCTCTTCTTACAGCTCTTATAGAAATGGAGGCGTTTGGGAGAAGGCAGCTAACAGAGATGCGGGGTTATCAGGAGCACAAGGACCTGCATTGGACAAATCCCAAACGCTCCGAGAAATCCAGTCACGTGGAACGTGATGGAAAATGGTGCTGGGGGTCCAGCAATCACTGCCTTTTCACTGGTCCAGTCTTACACGGGTGGCAGTTTTAGAAGAGAATGCAGAGGGGAACAGCGAGTGTTTTATGAGAAATTCATCACCTACCTTTGTTGATCCAGTAAAAGCAATTTTATCAATGCTGTGATGGGTAGAAATAGCAGCTCCGGCTGTGGGGCCATAGCCTGGCACAATGTTCACCACACCTGGAGGGAAACCCACCTAAAACAGAGGTGAAGTACAGCTCTGGAGAGAGAGATTTTGAGCACTCTGGAGCAGATCTGTGCTCCGAGGAGCTGCAGTTCAGTTTTAAGGAAGCTTGAATTAGTTGCGCTTATTCTTTGCAATTAAGAATTGCAAGTTGCAGACAAAGAGCCCGTACCAGATACATTGCTGTTTTCCAGACTTTCCAGTAACATGGCTGCGTGCTACCAGCTGGAGCAGACGTGGGCGAAAGTAACAGCCATGCTTAGGAAATGCCAAGTTTCAGTAAGAATTCTTGGAGGAGTCCCAGTTTCAAGTCAGAAGAGAGTGAGTCTTTTGGCCAAACTTGGCCCCCAGCTACTGCTGCGCAGCTGGGAGCCAAGGGGTAACTGAATGAAAGTTTGTTTTGAACAAAGGTTGACAGTTGTGGTTCTTCAGGGGCCAGAGGGATTAAGAAGTCAGTAAAACCTCACTTGATGATGGGGCTAATAAAACAGGAATACAAGAGCAGATGGTAACAGCCTTATGCCAGTTTCCACCACATTTACAACCTAGATTAGCCAACTAGTAATTTTGCCAAAAGAGACAAATGGCCAAACTTTAGGTGAAATTCTAGTGCGAGTAGTGTGGGACTTACTGGCCTGTTTTTACTTCCTGCAACAAGAGTTTCAAGGATTGTGCTGTTCTAGGCTAGCCCTCCCCTACTGCTGATTGCACAAGGTTGTTTTCCCTGCAGTTTCTGACAATGGACTTGCAGGATATTAAATGTTCACTTCATTTCTGGTGGCTTTTTAATATAAAATGTCAATAAATGCAGTGGCTTCTTCCTGATACAGAAAAAAAATGGAAGTAATTTTTCACAGACTACCTTGCAAAAAAATTATCTTCGTACAATTCCGCCCCCCCTATTTTTTCCTTTTCTTAAACTGGAAGGACTTCTATGGATGTGACAATGATAAAAGTGAGTTTCACAGAGTTTGCAACTTGGCTAATGAGTTTTCAAGAAAATACTGCATGTCAAACTGTGCAAATAATGGTGTTTGGAGGCAGCAGCAAAGCCACAAGGAAGCAAAAAATTGGTTCAGATCACCCTGAGCCAAAAAGTTTTTTTCTGATTTTCAGCAAAAACTGAAAGCCAAAATATTTTGGTTGGCCCAAAATTATTTCACTGAACCTAACACATAACTTTGCTTGTGTGTTAACATCATCTGTATCCTTTTAAAGATTAAAAAACCCCCACCAGCTTTAACTTAATTCTGCTCTAATTACACTTCTGCCTTGAAGGACAACTGTGAGAAACAGGCAGCTTAGAATTGCAGCTCAAAAAATTAATTTTGCCAGAACTGAACGGTCTTGGGGGGAATGCTCTGCCTGTATTTGGGGAGCTGTATGTCAGAGTGAAAACAGCAGTTGTGTGGCAGGGCTAACCAGAAGTCATGAGAACTGCACCCTATGCTCACTCCTCTTCTGTAATCTTATTAAGTCAATTAACTGCAAGAGATACTTAACTCGTAGATTTTTTGTGCTGCCTTTCCTGACAGAGGAGCCCTAATTGTCAATTATTAATGCATCTTTCTATTTTTTTTCCCAGGCTAAGCTAAGAACAGATAAAATCATCATTATGATTAAACTGAACCTAACAAGCAGACTTTTTCATCTGAGATGCAAAAGCTCAGCTTTTAGTTTTCCTCACAATTAGTCACATACGTAGCTATAGGAAGCTGATGTACTGACCAGTCCTGGAAGGTGCTGTGCACCTCCCACCAGCTCTGCATGAGCAATAGATCTGAGAGCACATGAGATCTTACCTGACAAGCCCCAAACCAACATTTTGAAATCACAACCTAAGGTCTTCCCTTTTTGCCAGTATCGTGTTGGCTTTCCAGGCCAGACATAGCTAAATTGTTCTGTGAACCGCAGAAATGGGGGAGAATTGTTTCCCATGGCACTCTGTCTTGGTTGAATTATTCCACTTAAAAATGCACACAACACTGCTGTTTCATCACACCCTTTTCTTGTCCCATTGTCTAATAAAACTGAGCTATAGTCTTTCCCTCATTTAGGGAGGGGCGAAGACAAGGCAGAGGAATAAAAGTACTATTTTTTTTTTTTCCTCTGCAGCTTCCCAAGAAAGAAGAAAAACCTACAGGTTTTGTGATCTTTTCTACCTCCCAGCCTGCCACTGCCAGTCACGAAGGCCTGTGAAAGAAAAGACTGAAGACAGAGGTTGTTCTCATTCTCCTTTATGAGGCTTTAACCTCTTTAAAACCGAAAAACCTACACGGCCAACTCAAAATACAATCTTGCTTACAACCTTAAAAGAACAGTACCTCGACGGGATGCTCAGATTTCCTTACCTCCTTGATCAGTGAGCCAATGTACAGCGACGTGAGGGGCGTTTGTTCAGCTGGCTTAATAACCAAAGTGTTTCCACAGCACAGTGCTGGTGCCATCTTCCAAACCAGCATTAGCAACGGGAAGTTCCACTGCAAGAAAGAACACAAGGCTAGTCAGATCAGTCCACCACAGTCACTTACTCACTTCCACGCAGCATTTTCCCCACCTTCACACAGCTCAGGGAGAAAGAAGCAACTGGGAGGACAGCCACAAAGAGAAGTGGCTGTTTACAGTACTATGTTTGCCTGGGCTGTGGAATATAACTTCCTTGATATCCCCCTGAGATCCCAACTATTGCTGGCAGTCCTCGAGCTAATCCTGGATGTTGGACAAACCTCTGCATGGTGTGACCTCGTTCTTTACAGGAGTTTGATCACATTGTGTGTAGGATTTTGGCTGTTCACTAAAATTGTGTCGGAGGCAGTGTCCTGATGAATCGGTTTTGTACAACGTCCCTACGTGGGGGAATTACAGGGTGCAACTGCTCACTGAAAAAGAAATGAATTTTTCTGTGTTCGGTATTAGCCAAGTAGTCAAGAGTTGCATGATACCATTCAAGTCCAGGTTTATAAGTAGGAAACTGCAGTGGGTTGTTCAGTCAGGGAAATCCAGGGGAGGTCTTATACTCCCTTCAAATTGTAAATTGCTCCTTTCCAATTAGTTTTCTTATTTGGAATTAGGAACCAGTCCACATCAGTTTCCTCTGTGCTAATCTCTTTCACGGTCATGTGTATTTGTAGATCTTGGAGCCTAAGCAAGAAGTGGAAAATCTAGCTCACACTGAATTTCAGAAAGGTCATTTGGCAGCAGAAAGGATTTCTTCATTAAAAATAATTAATGCTGCTTTAGGGATGATGGAACCAGGCCAACAGTAAGGGGACTTCTTGTCAAGGCTCAAGCCAAGGGCCTTCAGCTATCAACAAAGAAGCCAAATATGTTAGGAATCCACAAATTCACACTGAGAAATAAATTAGCAGTGTAGCTTTTAAGAGATGAGTTCTGTTCTAACCCAGCAGCCCTGAGACAAAGCAGAATATAGTTTAATGTTCTGTTCTTCAGCTTGCTTTTCCCTCTTTCCCAGACCTGTTTTGTTTCAGTGATTTTCTCCAATGGCCACATCCCATGATTTGCCCATTTGTCTTTTTCTCCTGAGCCTTCTCGAAGGCCTGACTGTGCAGCTTGAGCCATCCACACTTACACTGCTTTCCTACACTTTCATTAGGAGCTTTCTGGAGCAGAATGGCTGGTGAAAGTAACAGTAAAGGACTCCAGGGCTGCTTCATGACATCACCTGAGCTTTAGCTCAGCCATATGCTGTCCTTTCAAAGAACTTCCTTTGCTAAGAACGTTGGTTTAAATATAGTCAAGCCACAGGAAAAAGGGAGGGTTGTTAATTGGTATAGGAAGACATAAGCAGAATAGTGACAGAATCTCTTTAAATCACCTAGAAATACACAAACCCACAGACTGCTGCTGTTAGAGATCAAACTGGGGGCAAAAAAACCAAATGAAGGGGAATTGTTCTAAGTCAACTGAAGACAAGATATGGCTTTGCTGACTCCAATCATCCTTCTTACAAACACAGTGTTGAACCTGAGTCAAATTTGATCCTGCACTTTTTATTGTGTTCATTGCTGATGTAGGGTCAACATCAAATATTAGAAGCCAAACTATGTCCACTTGTAGTGGCCCTCCAAAGCATCCTACACATGGGTTTTTAAAGGGAGGGTTTCCAAAAGCATTGCTGAGCACCAAAGGTGGCTGAAATGTGACCAGGAGATACCTTTTAATTGGTGATCAAACTGAGGAACCTGACATTTTGATCCTAAGTCACAAATTCTAATTGCTCACAAGCGGTCACATTGCTTGTTGAGCCAAAAAAGCTATGCAGAAATTATCAAGTCAAATGTCTGGTAACCAGCACTGACCATCTCCACTTTGCCTCGCCCTGATGTTGCTAAATACTGTCTTATCACTGCTGAAGGAAAAAGCAAAATTTCCCCAGATATCTTTGGGAACTGGTCCAGGCCTGATATTCCCAGGGTCCAGCAAATCCAATACCTCACAAGCATTTCTTTCAGTCTCTCCTACAACCTTCTCCCAAAAGTCAAAATCTTCCACAGAATCTTATTGATCTAAATATCCAAACAGAGAATCTTTGGCACACCACCATTTGCCTCATGGCCTGTAGGGTACCACATTCAAAGCATTTTACAACCAGACAGGAACAAACCATGTCTGCCACGTAGCTGTAAAGTCTTCCTGGTTGTCTCTTTAAACAGAGCAAGCAACACTCACTAAAACCAGAGGCATTCCAAGAACTAGCCACACTGTCCCCTCTGCAGAGAATGAGACCTCAAGGAAAAGAAAACTCTATCCAAGTGAGATTTAATCACAGAAACCTCAGAGAACAGCCAGGGGTTATTAATAATGGATACGATTTAAAACTCAAAGCTATGCACCAGCACGAGGCAGCAAAAAGCTAGCACGCGTAATGACGAGCTGGTTGTCCCAGCAGTGCAAGAGTCAGAGAGCTAAGTGGTCTCTGGTGACTGGTGTCACCCTTAGAGAGGAGCAGAGCATCTGATTAGGTGACCCACCCTTCCATTGCGGAGGACTTTGCGTTGCCAAGAGCAATTGGCATGGGGGTAAACCAAGGAACTACATCAGGCAGCTGCAATGGGAGTTCCCTGCAGAACAGCTGTACTTCACTAGGAAGCAAACTGCTGCAGCAGAAGAAGGGGAGGGCATGTGTACTTCTTCCACTTCTAAGGGAGATGCAGGGTACCTTCACTGCTACTTACTGGTGTTATAGCTCCACAGACACCCATCGGTTCGTGCCTGGTGAAACAGACAAAATTTTCATCTGCAAGACAAAAGAAGATGACAAACCAGTCAAAATCCATCAAAGCTTCTGCAGAAAGAGTGTGAGACAACTGCACACTGACAGGTTGGAGACAGAGCTAATATCACATCCAAGCACCTTACATCTGTTCACCTTAACTCGCACCTCTGGGACACCCCAGGTGGGTGAAAATCTGTTTGAGAATAGGTTTTGTGCTAGCTCAAAAGCTTGTCTCCCTGAGGGAGAGGGTTTGTAATCCCATGTTGTACAGGAATTATATTCAGTGTAAAAGGAATTGCACTCTAGTAAAAGATCACAAAAAGATGAAACTCTGGGGCTAAAGTAATATCATTCATCTTATAATACTGCTGCAGGAAAGAAGTCTCCCTTATAAATTCATTCTAGCTGAAAACCTAATTTCCTTGGGAAGATCTGATGGAAAACATGAACATTTCTAATTACAGTTTTTGGAAGTGGTCTCAGTGGGGACAAACAAGCAGTGTCCAGGCAAGCAAAGCTTCCCGTTACTCTGAACGAGCGTCAACATCTCAGAGCTTCTCTTTAAGAAAAGGTAAGATAAAGCACCACATGATCTCTCTAAACATCTGTGAGCCAGCACTGTCAGGGCCACAGGAACATCAGTGAGGTGGGAGACACTGCAGGGATTCCACATCAACCCTATGTCACATCCCTCTGGCATCTAGGACAGGACAAGCTCTGCTGCTCTTCAGATAGTTCACCCTAGAAACTGCTGTTCTTACACTCTCTGGTATTTTAACTCATTTTAGTGATATCTAATGAATAAACTCCCCTATAATGTGTGTTGGGTTTTGGTTTGGTTTTTTAGTTGTTTTGGGTTTTTTTTTAAAGAATTGGCCTGAATTCAAAACCAAAAAGGTTTCTCTGCTAAAAAAGCAACAAAAAAGCCCATCCATTATTTTCCAGAGATCTATCCAGGCACTCACATTGTTCTCCCATTGGTTCAAATCTTAAAACACATCTACTTAAAATGCATCTTGAGACTGAAAAGAAATGCAGGCTATTTTTGCAGGTTTTCAGAAGCTGACCTTTCCAGACATCTGCAGCGAGGTCCTCCCCTCCCCATTCCATTCCAGCTCTGAAACTGGGTCTAAAGGAACTTACCCACTGGGATAGTCCTGCCCTGAATTTTATCAGCCCATCCAGCGTAATATCGAAGTGTTTTTATACAACCTTCCAGGTCAATGAAATAAGCCTGCAGAAAAGGTTTTCCTGTGTCCATTGTTTCCAGAGTCTGAAAAAAAAAAACCAAACCAAATTGCACGCACTGGCAGACAAGTCAATGTTTGTTTATTTGTTTTCTCTTAAATAAAGCTTTTAGAGAAACTCCTTCCCAATTTTATTTTGCTTTGTGCTGCAGACACAGGGTTTCCTTCCCTCCCCTTATATGTAAGGAAGGAGCTTGTTAATACTCATAAAGTAGAAAGGGGGCCAGACACAAATAACATTGATGTACACAGAAGTTGTTTTGTTCAGTGATTGCAACAAAAGGCCATCTTCTGAAAGCCCCCAGAAGGTGGCTGTGGGTGGGATACAGGGCTGTGGTCTGGGGCACCGGTCAGAAATGATGTGGGTGTCGTGACTTTGCTGTAACTGACCCCCCGACACAGATGTTCTGGATTCCAGATGGTGTCACTGAAATCAGTCAGATCCACTTTCCTTTTATTTGGAAATCTATTTTTTTTTCCTGCTTCATAGCCTTAAAACTAACCTCTGAAAAGCCTCTTTTGTCCACAGGATGATAGAAAACACATTTTTTACAGAGTTTCTGGTAAAGTAACCTTTGGGCTCAGATCTGCACGAGGGAGAAGTTGCTTTACTAAAGCTGCACTGATGCTGAGCAGCTCTAAATGAAGTCCAGTCTCGGCCCGTGTCCTCCTCACTGTTCTGGACATTAGCTCAGTGAATGCTTTGTTCTGTACTCAGGGCATTAAATGGGATATTGGTGCAAATGGCCGGCACGTCCATAAAGGAAGTACTATCCCTTGGTAGATTGAAACATCTTTGTTTACATATGAAGTCATACCCTGTCATCTTCCACAGACATTAGGGTCCAAACAGCACTTGAACAGACATTCCCCTTGGAATGACTGGGATTGTTATCCACTCTGAACGTCTGCTAAAACAACTGATTTTTATAAGTCATTACTTAGCATGCAGCCAAAGCAGCTAGGGCTGGTTTTCTGCAGTTAAAATAACAATGCCAAACAAGCCCTCCCAGATCAGACGGAGAGCAGAAAGCTTGACATGAGTGTCCTGGTTTATGGAAAAAGGAGGGTCCTTTGAAGTCACATCAAAAACTGAGCTGAAAATGAGCAGGGTGTATTCACACACACATTTTTTCCCCCCTTTTATTTGCTGGCCAGAACTGCCTTCAGACCTGGATGGGTTTGGTTTTGTCCTGCTGAAACTGGAGGCTGTCATGTGGTTAAGAGACACTGTGTTGGAGAAAGACCCAGCTCAAAACAGTCACACAAATACAAGCTCCTAAGCACATCCCATGTATGTTAAATCCTACTGAGCTCAATGGGACAGCAGCTCAGGGACTGAAACACATCTAACAGCACCGAATGCCATAAATGTCATTCCCTGCAATATAAGCAGAGCCAAAGTGCAGCACTGAACTGGTGAGTGCTGAAGTCTAAGACCTTAGCTGCTTTAGGCTGAGAGATACTAGGATCTGTGGGTGCCATTTGGAAAGATGCCCAAGGCCCATAGGCTCTAAAGACTTCTACCAACTGCAGCACATTTTAGCTTGGGTCCTAGTCCCCTTGTTCTGCACCAGAAGGATTCCTTCAGGACAGGATGGGGAATCACTAGCAATAGTTCTTCCGTGTAGAAGTCCAAGTTAACACAGCTTCATGGCTATAAAGAGATTTTCCTGAGCCAGTACATTCAGTAGGGAAAGAAACAGTTCCCACTTACACACGTGTTAAACTTTGGATGACATCCAGCAAGAGAAAGATTCTCTTTCCAGCCCCCCATTTTAGGGGAAACAATTTGCAAAGAAGTCAGATTGGCCTTTCAGTTCTGTAATAAAAAAGGACTGAGTCAGTTGTAGTGGTTTGGGGGTTTTTCTTTGTTTGTGTTGGGTTTGTTTGTTGGTTGTTCTTGGGTTTGTTGGTTGTTTGTGGGTTTTGCATTTATTTGCTTTTTTTTCCTCCAAGATAAGAGCTGGGGTACAGCTATGAACATTGATGACTGTTAAACTAAGAAAGAATGTTTATTGCTTCAAAAATTTAGGTATTAGGATCTGTAATCACTTCAATAACTAGCTAAAGTAGTCAGAGAAGTAGAAGTAGTAAAGAAGAGCTAATAGCCTTCTTCTAAGGCCCCCTAAAATCATCCTACAGAATGAGGAAGATAACACATGACTCCTGCATGGACTCTTCTGCCCTTCATAAAGGGAGAGAAAGAAAAATGTTAAGTACATATGGACGCAGCAAAATCAGAGGGTTGGAGCTGAGTTATCAGCCAATGGTTGCTGGTTTACACTGATCACAGCACTTACTGCCAGGATGACTCTGTCTCGCTCCAGAAGATCAGCCAGCTTGTGCAGGAGTCGTCCTCTGCTTAGGGCATCCAACTGTCTCCATGGAGATCCCCTCTGGAATGCTGCCTTGGCTGCTTCCACCGCATTATCCACATCAGGCTAGAGCAGCCACATACACAAGAAAACCTCAGGTTACAAGGAAGGAGCTGGACCATGGCACAGAAACACCATCAGGCTGCTTCCTAGATGATGCTATGGAAGCTAAAACCAACTTCTTGGACAAAACCACTTCCATCTCACTCCTGGATTTGGACCCAAACTTACAGTAAATTTTGGGTTTTGCCTGGGCTCATAAATGAGCTTGGGGTCAGAGTACCAATAGGGTCTTTGAAGGGTAATTTTATGCAACTGGTTTGTTTAGGCAATAACTCAGAATCATGTTCCTGCTGATACAGGATGTAAGTGACACTGGAAGAGGATGGAGAAACAAGATCCCAGTTCTGTTCCCATTACAGCTTCCCAAAGCATGACAGGCCATTAGCCTGAATGAATCATCATCCTCCTCTGAACAAGTGTGGGGAGGAAAGTCCCTCACAAGAGATAACAGTTTTATCCAGGAGACCAATCACAGCTCAAATCCCACTGTTCAGTCCCTCTAGAACCCATGCCAGTATCAGTTAATGCACTAAAAAAGCTCCCTTAGATCCTAGATCACACTTCCAGAACACTTTTAACAGATGGAAAGGGCTTTGTAGTTCAGTGCTATGACAAAGGCATTTCACCTACACAGACTTAGTGCCACCCTCCCTTCATCTCCCAACTGCTTTATCACATGCTGGACCAACTCTAACCCTGTTTACCTAAGTTACTACTCAGGCAGGCAGCAAATTACCCAGAGAAGCTTCATGCCATTTGCTCTGGCCACATTATGCCCTGGACTCCTCCCTTCTTCCCACATTCATTGTTTTAAAAAGTGAAGCTCAGGGCAATCTCTGGACCAAATGAAGTCAATGGGAACACTGCCGTCACCACTGTCAAGGCCAGGACTGTACCCTGAGCATACATAAAGCTACTTCACCCTGGCTTTGGACAGAATCCTGCTCTAAGTAATGTCTGGAACAGCCTGTGCCTCAATTCAGCTGATGGAGAACTTGGACCTCACCACAATATGTGGCTCAAGAGGGTGGCAAAGGAGGGAGGGTTTCATGTCTTGATCGCTCCTCAATAGCACTTCACCAGTTGCTCTCATTTATATCTTATCTCAAGCCTTGTCTGGGTACAATTACGCAATAAGCCTCTGCACCGATCCGACAAGGTCTGGCCATTCTCCTCTCATGGGGAAATACGTGGTGCTCAACCAAGGAAGATGTTATGGGGAAGCACATTGCCTTCTTACAGCAACAATTCATGGAAAAAGCAGCAAGTCATCACCCACTGAAATGGCACCTTACACTAAATTTGGCTCCTTTTCTTTAGAAGATTATACAGCTTTAAAACAGTCTGACCTACACTGCCAGGAAAAGAGCCCCAGAACCCCAACTTTTTGGAAGGGCAGTGACAGAGAAACCACTGGAGGAAATTTGTGCTGTTACAAGGGGTTAAGGATGGCTCTGGTCAAGCAAGGGCACTGGCAAGGCAAAAGGAGCGAGCAGCCACTGTATGAAGGCAGGGATGTCCTGCCTGGGGCCCAATCACCCACAACCAGAAAGGGCCTTCAGAATGGTTTGCTTCAGTTGAGTTGATCTGGATTCAGACTGGCACTTCCCAAAAGCCAGAAGGCACCACCAGGGCACACTTATGTACTCCCCAGCCTGTCTGCTGGAATGGAGACGCAAACTGAAAGAAGGCAATAGTTTTTGACAAAGAAACATGAGAAGCATGTCAGGTTTAAACCCTTAGCAGCAATTAATTAGTTTCTGTGACCAGGCTGGGAGCACTGACATGCAGAACATTGGGTCTGCAGTGGCAAAGGCCACAACACAGCAGTACCTTGATACTGAGGGATTTCCCACCACCCTGGCACTTACAGTAAGAGGGATGAGATGGCTGTGTGCGCAGAAGACTTTAGTTCATGCCCAGACCTTCCCCATCCTCTAAAGATGGGAGCACCTGAGCCCTGCTGCAGCTCCACTAAATGCTAGTGATCTTCATTCTTCTGTTTTCTCAGACGTGCTGGGTACAGGTAGCAGTTTGGCCGCTGCCGTCACAATCACACGAGCAAAAAGGCTTCCCCAAAACACCCTCAGAAGCAGCACCCCCAAGTGAGATCTCGAGAGCCTGCACGGCCTCAATAGATCAGCAAAAACACGGAAATTCTTCAGGAAGGCTGAAATGCCATTCTTAATCCATCCTGTTATGACTAGGCATTAGGGGAGTCTGAATGGCATGTTCATCGCAGGCGTGTTGCAATAGGTAGGCACAGTGCGTGACAGACTCCTAACTGTCAAGGTGCCAGGGACAGGCTGTGGTGTATAAAACCACAAGGAGGAGGAGGTCCGTGTGTCCTGCTGCTCATTTCTGATCTATACAGATTTAATGAGCATTACATAAAAAGCTCCACCGAGAGAATGTTAAGATTACAAAGCCAAGCACTGCAGCGGTGAGAAATGCCCACAAACCTTCCGACCCACCTTGGGTGTTTGCAGTATGAGACAACCCCTGGTTACACAACCACATACCATGTTCCCCTGAACAAACTCACACCATTCTTTGTTCTAAGCTACCTCCTGCACCTCAGGTCCGGCTCATCGCTGCTCCATGTTGATCCTGCCCCTTTTTCCCTCCCTCTCCTGCCTCAGCAGCAGGCTGCAGAGCACAGCTGACACAGCACCAACTGGATCTGCGAGGTAGAAGAAGACCTGCAAAAAAGCCTTGCTCTGCTTTGGCCTCAGTGTGCACAACACTGATTCAGTTTGGCCAGCACAGAGACGTGTCAGGGATGGAGCATGGGTGGTGGAGACCATCTGTCTTCAATTCTGATACCAGCTTCTTCAAAGAGCCTCCAGTGGGTACGTCTTTGGAAAGGCCCTTTTCTGGCACAGGGCAAGAGGATGCTCCAGTTCCTCAATGAGAAGTTCCCTGACCTGCTCCCCTGCCAACAGTCTACACATTGCACTGCTCTAACTTTTGAATCCAAGTTCAAACTGGCTACTAAAAGCATCTTAGCAGCCCAGTGTGCAAAACCATTACTGAGGGCATTGCAAGTCTGCTGTAGGAAATAATATTCCTGCAGCCTCTTACCTCAGCCTGCCACTGCAATCCAAGGGGGACAGGATGACTGTGAATAAAACCCTCTTGCAACCCTTCAAGGATTCACATGGGAGAGTGAATTGCTTAGAAATGATCATGATAGATGCTTCACAGCATTGAGTCTGCTCAACAATCACAGCTGTGGACCTGCTGCCCATGCTCTGTGGCTATCAGCTGAGCTGGGCACCCCTCTGAGGAAGGAGCACCTCTCCTCATGCCCTTGCTGGATGTTTACAAACTGCTAGAAGAAAAAAGCCTGGCTTTGAGTGTTCTCAACAGCACCAGAGAAATGGCAATGGCACGAGTACCTTTGCCTTCACATGGTAACACTGAGGCAGGGTGAAGTTTTGGAGTTGCACTATTTGCTAGGACCAGAAGTCTACTGCAGAAAGTTAATTCCTCTCCATTATCAACCTGGCAAACACTGGACACTAAGCTGCTATCCGGGAGGCAAAAAGCCCCTAAGACTCCAGTGGAAGCATTTGCTATTTTATTTTCAGTGCTTCTTTTACCACACAAGACTTCCCTTTATCCCCCAACCATCCCATCAAGGGCAATTCTGTCTTAAATTCTGTAACTAAAGAACAAACAACAAAACCTTTGCTCCCAGCCTCATAAAGCACTGGCCAAGTTTCAGCACCAGACTAAACTGTCATCGCCGTGATATCGCCTGCCAAATTCCCACCCCTCACGTGCAGGCTAAGCAAAACACACTCTGCATGGCCAGGGAGGGGCAGGTTGCAGCTCAGGGTTACAGGAGTCCTGCTCCCAGCCTGCCATGAAGGCAAAGCCAACCCCGGCACAGCAAAGCTGAAGCCAGGGCCAGTACTAGGAACTGCCACCCCTATGGATGTACCGACCAGCACAACCCAGTATGGTGGCACGTGGGGACAAGACACTGGAAAGCACCACCAAACACAACTCACCACTTTCTGCAGTAACTCAAACAGGCTGGAGTTACAGACCTAGGAAGGGATGTTCAACCAGGACAAAGGAAGTCTCAGGGGACTCAGCTTGCCAGAGGATGGTGGGACATGGTCAGGTGTCACCAGTAGCCAAACAGCTAATTTGGAATGCTTCTCACCTCACCCATGACTCTGCTTTCTAACTAATCCAGATCCAAGTCTAACCCCACTCAGTCCCTCGCAAAAACCTACTTAGAGCAAAAAATGTTTCTTTGTTAAAAGGCATGATGCAAAGTGGTGTAAAGAGAGGCTTTCAGCAGCCAGGGTGCAGCTAACTTACATTCTTACCTATGCTGAGTATCCATGGGCAGAGCTCCACTGAGCAGTCCCAAGGAAAGGCTCACACTGACTCTCCTGCAAGCCAGAAGCTGGACGTCACCCTTAAATTCAGGCAGGGACAAGTCTCAAGGAGGCAAGCTGCAAAACTGGCCTTTTAGTTCTGCATAACAATTTTCTTTAACCGAGTCATTAAGAAGCAGGCTTGAAATACTCATGTAATGCTCTGTAACTGCTCGAGGACACACTTAGCTCAGGGAACAATAACAACGTCATGGATTCTGCCTAGCAAAATACAGTTGCATCAGAGTTAGCCTCAGCTCCACTGTTTACATGCCACTACAATTAAATACAGTTGTGTCCTGCCCAGTTAGTAGAAAAGTTACACAGAATGGTTGATTCTGCCTCAATCTGTAATTGCCTCATGGATGCACAGATACCCCATGACAATAGGTCTCAGAGGCTGCTTTAATGCCATCCCAAAACACTATTTGTATGCTGGAGACTTGGATTGTCAAGGAAATTTGCTCCCATCTCCAGAAGGGTAAGGCTCTATCCTCTACACAGTATAATACCAGAAAACACCCTGCCCCTGCTCAACTAGTATTGACTCCTACTAGGAAAGGATCCCCCAGGCAGCCTCCTGGCTGGAAACCAGGCACTGAGCCTCAAGTGTTGGACAGGCTTAGATACCAAGAAAAAGTGCAGGCAGAAACACTCACACTGCCCACAGCAATGAGCAGCCAAAGCCCTGGTGCAGCAGGGAAGCTGTGAATCACCCTCCCATGACATACTGCTCTTGGGCCAGCTCCTTCCCATAGGTCAGACCAGTTGGCCCATATGTGATGAGCCGCTCTGGACAAAAAGCATCATAGCTAATTGTTCCTCACCTCAGACTCTTGCTGAACCTAAGCAGTTATGTCCCAGGCTAATCTAAAGCATACCAGGGCCAGGGACTACTAAAGGTTGTGAGTGATACTGGTCTGGTTTTAGCTGAGAGTTACCATGTTTCTGCAGGAGGCCAGAATCCATGACACCAGTTGGAAAAGCAGCACTACATCTCTAGCAAAATAGCGGGCAGTGTTGCCACGACTGAGCTTAAATTTCCCCAAGCCCTCAGGTTATTCATTGATGGTGTTTAAAAAAGGGTGAGTTTCAGGTGAGTCTCCAACAGGCTGTCATCCAGCTCGTGTATGAACCACTCCCAACACGAGGCCCAAGTTCTGTCAGGGAAGTGCACACACCATCACCGCTGTCTCCTCACCCTGTCTGCTTCCTTCCAGTCTATAACACGCAGGTGATGCCCAATCTCATTGCTCTGACAGTGTTGGGCAGGCTGGTCCTACCAGGGAAAGTGACTCAGAGTTGGACAGGGTTGATTCCCACCCACACCATGTAACTCCTGAGCAGCACATCTAGATCCCCAGCTCACAGCCTGGCCAGATGTCCGTTGGCACCGAAAGCCAGCTTTTCCTCTGCGTGCTTCCCTACAGAAGGGAGTCCCTTGGAACCTGCCATTGGCACAGCCTTTCCAACACTACTTACCTTGTCTCCTTCCTCGATGTCACAGATTTTCTCCAGCGTTGAAGGGTTGTAGGTGGGGAACTTCTTTCCACTTGTAGACTCATGCCATTCATTGTTAATAAATATCTGGAGAGAGAGCAAAGGGAGTGCGATGGGGAGGAGAAAACATAAAATAATAAGAAAACCACAAAAACAAAGTTAAAAAAGCCACAAAACCCTGACGTAGACAATGCAAAAAGCCACAAATACTCCTCAAAGGTCCCGAAGCTCTTCAATCATCACTGATGGCCAAGTCAAGCGCGTCCGGTCTCTCTCCCAGCGAGACTGTTTGCGATAGAGACAGCATTTATCCCAACTAGAACCCGAGCCAGGGGACAGATGAAAAAGCCTTCCTGCACCCATTTTGAGCAAGGGGAAGACAGAGGATGGGGCCCACACAGTTTAACACCATAATTTGGCAATGAGAAGCAGACAGTTTTTGAAATGCATCTCCATGGGAACAGCAAGCAGACACCAAGAGAAACTTGTACGGTTCAGGCAAAAAGAGCCCCTTGTTACATGCTACAAATCAAATGTCAGGGTACAACGTAACTCGATTGGTTGTATCCTGCCCTGGGCTACTTTCACATCTTTCCCCCCCCACTCCCTGCACTGTGCAGAGGAGGGCAAGTACCGGGTCAGTCCTACCCCACCGTGCCTTGTCACAGGCTCGTTCAAGCCTCCCACGTCACTTGGAGTCATCTGTGACAAGATTTAAGTGTTTCAAAATATTGCATTTCCAGAGCAAGAACAAACAGTCCCAGCGTTGCGTAACTGGAAATGCATTAAATACTCGAGTGCTGTTACTCACTGTAAACAGAACACGAATACCTATATACAATTAATTGATTCAACATGCCTCTTATCCACGCTGTGATCTAACTTGGCAGTGTTATATTTTACAAATATACTTTAAGGAAGATTAGATGAAGTAATCTTTATTAGTAGCCTGTTAGCGGCTGTAAGCTAGTACTCTTACTTGGAAGCCCTCCACATTTGCAATCTTATTTATGAGTCTCTACACACCACCAGGAGATTAATGTTGCATCCCTTACATTCAGAATTCCCGCTGCTTTGGGTCATAGCTTTCTTTCTTTGGGCAGCTTTTTTTTTCTTCCTCCTGAAGGGAGTTTCTCCTGGCTATTTCTGCAAAAAGCATCTGAGAGGTAACTGGCGTAGAAACTGCATTTTTGGACCCACCTGTTTCAGACAGGCAGAGAAAAAGGCAGTTTTGGCACAGAAGTTGTCAAGTGAAGTCACGAGAAAGGAAACAACGTTAGAAATATTAACTAACCTGACACTAATGCTCCCAGACTACCTCTATTATCCAAGTGCTGCCTTTCAGCATTTACACATTTTAACTTTGGTTTTCCTTTGTTTCACTAACGAAGAAAATCTTAATTCTAAGTGTGGGAGATATGACAGGAACTGTTAAATTACAGCATCAGGTATATACTCACAAACTGCAGACTGAGGACGGATACCACCTTTTCCCCCCTGCATTTAACATTAATTCTATGTGAAAGGGTTGGGATGGGAAAGTGATGTTCCTATAAGA
Source organism: Actenoides lindsayi (assembly GCA_025331215.1). Classification (NCBI taxonomy): domain Eukaryota; kingdom Metazoa; phylum Chordata; class Aves; order Coraciiformes; family Alcedinidae; genus Actenoides; species Actenoides lindsayi. Next base: position 126,663 of record WTSP01013111.1, read on the forward strand.
AGTCATAAACCAGAGAGTGACGGGATGAGGCTGTTTTAAATGTAACGGACGCTGGCACCACTCTGGGAATGCCACCACATAGCCAGAGTCTTTAGTGCCAGGACTTGAACTCCACCAGAGCAGCGTATCAGCCGCTCACCACCATCCCCAGGCTTTGGGACGCAGGCTCGTGGACAGATCGCTTCCATCACGCATCCATGACAAGCATTAAGCTGCTCTATAAGTAAGATCTTTGTTGAAATTCCCCCCCCCCCCAAGCCCCATAACTGGTAGAACTGAAAATAAAAAGCCCTCCGCTGAGCAGAGGGAAGTGTGCCGTCAGCTGTAAACATCTGGTGAGACTCAGAGCTTGTAGAAAACCCCTCGCAGCTTTATGAAAACTCGCTGTGGCTCATTATTTTCTCAGATGCACCAGGAGCATCACATCAGATGTCAAATTCACGCTCTTAATTGGCATGGGTTTCCACTCCTAAGAGGCTACCTTGATACCTTCAGCGCACGGAGTCCCTGGCAAAACACCGGAGAATAAAAGCCGCGTGGTTTAAAACGTACACGGCCGCGGGACCAGCTCCCCAAGGGGTATTTAAAAGTGTTCACAACAATAAAAATAACAAAAACCAGAACGCGGGGATGTTTTAAGAAGAACTTTAACGGCCGTGTCCATTTTGGACGCAGGAAAGGGCTGTTTGTGCAGCGTTACGCTGTTCTGCCATCAGCAGCTGCAGATCCAATTTGCTGCTAAATGACAAGTTTATCGTGCAAAGAAGATGTCGATAAATAGGGGATGTTAGGAATCAAGCTCGTCCTGCGATGACCACTAATTGCTCATCTGTTTCAGTACTTCGGATGCATGATTCAAATCAACACCTCACCGGATAAGCGATCGCTGTTTACTACTTCTCACTGCAAGAGAATCAACTTCAAGTCCTGCTTCCTTTTTTTTTTTAATACTTAATACAGAAATGTAACAGTAATTAATAGGCTCATTCAACCCCTCCAGCTCTTAGTCCAGCCACATAGCTCGAATTATGGCAGCGGAGGCTGCCTAGCAGCGTAACCGGCCGGGATCTTTTCCTCACTGCGCAAGACAAGCGGGGTCAGGCTGCTGGGGAACAAAAAAACGACCGGGCTACGGCAGCCCCAGGGCTGTGCCAGGGAGCGGGGATCCCCGCAGCGGTGCTGAGCTCCACACCGAGGGCAGCCTCACCTCCGAGGGACACGGCTCGCGAGCTCAGGAGCCTTCGCTTAAACTCGAAGGATCACGAGCAAGCGTTCAGAGGTCGGTTAAAGGGAAGAGCGACGGAGGGCAGAGAGGTTCGGGTTCGCGCGGGCTCGCCGCCGGACTCGTCCCGCGGAGAGGCGATGAAGCAGCTCCGTTGGGACAGCGAGCCACCAGCAAGGCTCGTGCGAGCACCGCTGCTCTTCGGGAGCTGCAGCGGAGCCCCCGCTCCATCACAGAGCCCCTCCACAAGGCCTGCAGGACGCTGCTTCTCCTCCCTGCCTTCACCAGGGCCCAAACCCAGCCCCTGGCACTAAACCCCCTCTCCCAGCAGGGCCCCATCCCACACCGCAGGGGAGCTTCACGCGGGGTCAAGGACGGCTGAACACAACCCAGACAAGCGGCTTCCCCACGGATAAACCCTTTCCCACCTCTGCCCAGGCTCACCCGCCCAAAGCCGACCGTGCCGAGCGCTGCCGCGATGCTGAAAGCGTTTAGCAGGTGGGGTTGCGGGAGCTGCGCGGGGAAATCGCCACCAGGGTGACCAAGAGGGGACATGTGAGGCGTTTTTTAATTAACAGTAATAGTAATAAAAAAAATATAGTTGGTTTCTTTGGTTTTAGGGGTTGGGGCAACTACAGCTCCCCTAGGAAGGCCACAGCCACCTGCTTGCTCCAGTCACCCAACCACCCTCACACCCCTATAAACCTACTGCCTAGGGCAGCAGGAAGGATAAAAAAAACCCAAATATGACAGCACGGGAGGAAAAATTATATCCTAACAAAAATAACACTTCACCACCAGCCCAACTCCAGCGAGCATCGGCGACGCCGCGGCAGCCAAGCCCGCTACCCGCCTCCCCTCGCCGGCTCACCTTGGTGTACTTCACCTCCAGGTTCCGCAGGGGTCGCGGCAGCGGCGGCAGGGCCGGCGGCACCTTCCTGTCGGGCTGCCCGTTCTCCACGGCCCCGTTGAGGGCGGCCATGGCCGCGCCGTCGAACCCCGCGCCGCCCTCTGCCGCTGACAGCCCGCGGCGCCGCCTTAAG
>WTSP01013112.1:0-19661 GCA_025331215.1 Actenoides lindsayi
TATATATTTGATTTTTTTTTACTACCCAAATGTGACTTACTAGCAGTTTTGCTGGTGGGGGTTGCTTGTTTGGTTTTTGGTTTTGGTTTTGGTTTTTATAGCTATTTTTAAACAGAAAGCATCCTGTACATAAACCTTCCCTTCTTAATTTCTCATATATTTTAATGTAAAATTATTTTGGAAAAAGCTTTTCTGACACTGTTTTTTGATATGTAATGTTCTACTCTGCACATAGAATACTGTATTTTATGGGTGTGCAAAATTTTAATCTATATAGTGAAGATGTAAAATATATCTACAAATAAATCTAAAAGAACATTTTAACTCACATAACCCATTCTTTCCTACTGTTGGACTGACTTCAGATCAGATGCTTTAAAGAAAAAGCGCTAAGAGTAGATTTCCTTAAAGCTTTCCTAAGAATTCATATTAAGTTACATATCCAGATATAATGGAACCTTTCTGAAGCATGAAATAATTGCATGTAGCCTTATGTCAAATAAAAATGGTTAGAGTATTGAGTTAATTAAGTCACTGATCTGTACCAGCGGCTATGTTCATCATCTTAGGTTCCTGCTGTCTTTCAGAATAAGTGGGCTTCTGTGTATATCATCCATCTCTGGTGTTTCAGAAGTCCTACACTCAACATTAAAAAGTGAAAATAAAAGGTACAGCAGTATTTTCCACTAGTCTCACAACCTCATCTGTTTTATCTTTTTTTTTTTTTTAAAAAATGGCTACATTTACATTTACTGACTCTTTTACACAAGTCATAATGTCAAGAAATCCATTTGCTTTTTAATAAAACTTATCATAATGTCTGAAGCCTTGATTTATGGACAGGTCTGTTGCCACCTTGACTGCCTGAACCCTTTCATTTACTGCAAGAGTTCCAAGACAGGTCATGATATTTACACTAGGTCAGAATAATAATGTCACCAGGATCACTGTTCCTGACAATAGCCTATTTGTCTCATTTAAATAATGAACACCACTGGTGAAAATTGCAGACTGAAACTGTAACACACAATTGACAGTAAAATGCAACTGTGCAGGATATGAAGAATTGACACTGACATAAATCATGACCTACTCACTCGAATTTGCTAGACAACTACTTTTGTTATTCTTTTCAAAACAGTCTCCAGTAGTATCTAGATGATCATAACAAATAAAATAAAAGTATTTTTCTTTAATAAATTCTGTATTCTGCCTAAGATCACCAGCGCTTCTCCATTAAATGTTGCACAGCACCTCTGGAAAGACTGTGGTACAGTGCAGTGCATACAGACTGTGCTGCCTGACCAGTAATATCTGTGGTGTGACCCCTGCACACTTGGCCATCTCTCCATTTTCCCCATAGCATGCTATGTGCATCTCAAGCCTTAAGATGCCACTTAACAAGGTGATCTGGAAACTATGATGAGAAGAATGCTGCACACTGCCCAGAGCTAGGCAATTACATGTGATCCTGAGCTGCATGCTTCTAGAAATGAGATTTATAGCTCAAAGCCTCTGCTTGACATAGGCGTCTAATTTTTTTCATTGAGTGAAGATAATTGTATCTGTATTTTATTACTGATGGGGAACTGGTGGTAGTCTGAGAGGGCTCAGAGTGTTTTAACCTATCGTGTTTATGGAGTGAAATTTTCCAAAGCAGAATTGGGGTTAAAAGTGTTATTTCAGAATCAGTAAAAATTACCAAATGCTTTGAACATCCTATTTAAGATGGGCCACAATGCATCAGGAACACAGCAAGCATGACATCAGATTATGTCTATAACAGGAAGCATTATAATATTTTCCAGTAAATTATTTAAATCAATGAAAAGCAAGCACAGTAGCTAAAACATAATTTCTGGAGGCAGAAAGTCTTATGACAATTAATGTAGTATAGTAAGATTACAGTTCTTATTACAGATGTGACACCTGTTAGGTGTTAGTTACCTGTTAAGACAACTATTTTCCCATTCAGCATTAAAATGTTGTGTCATGTAAGTAAAATGTGTAATCTGAGACTTTGAATAGAAGGTTCTATTACCACATAAAATGAGACATAAGGTAAGAAGCCTTACATTAACTTCAAAGTACTAAATTTGTTTGCAGATTTTCTCCAGAGATGTATTCCTTCCCAGAGCAAAAAAAGGACCTCCCCAGTTCACACACCTGAAGACATGCATCAAGAAAATCACACATTTACTATCTAAATGGCAGGTTTTATCCACATTCCTAACTTATTTTCTGTTTCAATTTGGACTACAGAGACGGAAAGATGAAGTTTTTGCCAAATGTACTTTTGTCTAAATACTTTGTTTAATCAATGCTTTTTTTGAGTTAATACATTCTAGTGGGTTGGTTTCTGTCTTCCAAAGCTCTCTGATGATAGAGAAGGAAGGAGAGAAATCTAAGCCAAGAAATACTGCTGGTTTTGCTCCTCAGAGCAAAACCGCTTTATCACAGTTCTGTCTTGGGAAGGCACATGACAATTTGTGTGAATGTGGACAAAGAGTAAATTTGGAAGGCTCAGACAGATCTGTGAAACAGAAGTCTGTGCATGGACAGTTCCAAGAGTAAGAAATCATGAAAACTCATGTGGTTCATGGGGAACCTTGCATTCACCTTTTATCTGTGCAACTCACGATGGCACATGCATGACAGGCTACTTCTCATTTTCCTTGTTTTCTTTTTGAATAAAAGGGTAATTTTCACAGCATTTATTGAAATAGTGGATGTTTCAAACCTGCATTTCATTTTTAACCAGTTAAAAGGAGGTTCCTTTAGATAATGTCAGTAATTCCTTCAGAAATCAATGGAAAATGCTCAGAGCTATTATTATATTGACAGCATATTGCAAGATTAGTAGAACAATTTCACTATGTTTATAACTACCTCATGCTGGCATTTGATTCCCATTTGTCTTTAAAATGAAAACAAAGAAAAGTAGTCGCACAATCACTCTTAATTTCTGTCTCTCAAGCACAAATTATTCTATCAACTATACTATTATTTTCTTCAAAGTAATAAAAAAGTTCCTGTTAAAGAAATTTAAAAGTTCAAGTGGATTTTAGGCAAATTGCATGAAAAAAAAAAAAGTATTTGAAAAGAAGAGTGATTGGGTTAATATTGCACTTACAAAAATGCACATGTGGATTAAATATATTTGCCTGTATCATAATCCATTTTTAATGGTTAAATTCCTAATTATCAGGTACCTCATTTTGGGTGGAATTACACGTTTAGTTGGGATAACTGATTTTTGTTGTACATCTTATTAGAAATGTGGAGACACAGAAACACTGACAGGGGGGGCTAAATCACCTAACGTGATTTTCTGTTATTATTGCAAATGTTTTGATGTATAAGGGGCAGACTGAGTGGAATTCTCTTTGCATTACAGAATCACTATTCCTTGAAGGCACCTCAGGAAGTCATCATACCCATTCACCTTGTCAAAGACAGGTTTAGTTACTCCTATATCATTCCTAAGAAATATTTGTCAAACTTGTTAATAATATTTTCTCTACTGATGGATTTTCCAGAGGGCCCCAGTCTTTGCAGATGTTTTACTGCCATTGTCACAGAGTGCTTTTCTTATCCCTGAATCTTCTTGATGCAGCCTAAGTTCATTCTTTGCATACTAACCATCATGTACAAAGTTAACAGGTCTTTGCAACAGCTTTTCAAAATGTTGAATGACGCTTTCATGCCATCCTTTCAATATTCTCTACTTTATAACTCTCTCTGCAGTTTACGTTTTTTAAATCTCTGATTAGTCCTGTCGCTCTCCATTTAGACTGCCTCTAATTTATGCACAGTTTCTTGAAAGTGGGATGCTTAAAATGGAAACTACTGAGGATGAGGCTGCACTGTTAACAAGTACAGCAGAAGGATTCTGTCAATTCTTTGACCAGCTGCATTCCTATTAATGCATTCCAAAAGGGTATTTGTCTTTTTTTTGAGGGGCGTTATATATTTATTATGCTCTGAGGTGAATACTCTCAGAGATCTCTCATCCTGCTTTGTAACAGTTTTTAGAAAGAAATTCTACACTCTTTCCAGGTGTTCAACACTTCAGTTTAATACAGAAGTGCTTCCAGACTGCTTGGACTTTCACTCTGTAGTTATCCCTGACTTCTTGCTTTTAAATTATTGAGATAGAGTCTCTTTTAGGACCTAACACTTCACAAGTACCTCAGCATTATTTCTGAAGAAGACTATGTCAAAGTGAGGAATTTATCCTTTCAAACCAAGTTCTCAGTGACACAGATGCATATACATATTTAAAGAGAGAATTCTTATGGATCTGCGATACCTATTAGATTTAAATTATTATATATTTATTAAGTTATTTAATGTATAATGTAGTGTCCTTAAAAATATACATTGAGATAGGCTGTTAAATCATACATTTAGGCTATAGATCAGTATTACAAATAGTAAGCATTTTTAAAGTCATGTTTTCATTGCTGATCCTTTGACACCGTATTTCCTTTACACAAACGTGTAATCAGAAAATTATTATTTTGCAAAATAAATAATAATTTACTTGTAAAAATGTCTCTCTACTGTACTACTTGCCATTTACCTAAAATAATGTATTGGTAATGGCATACCAATGCACAGCTATATAAATTACTGTGAAAGGTGATTTTTAATAAACTTTTAAACTCTGTTTCCAGGCAGAAAATTAAAACAACTTCATAATTAGAAGTCTTTGCAGAGATCAAGAAGGATAATATGTGTTTTATACAGGCACTAGCCACATGATCATCACTAAAAATGATTATGAAAGAGGACAACACAGAGTGCAAATAGTAGTGTCTGTCTGTGCAGCACGAGTTTCATTTTTGTTTATTGGTTTTGCCTTTGAGTTCAATCAAAGCAAATCTTTTGTCTTTTTGTGTTTAAGGTATTAACCAAATAAACTTAGGGGAAGCTATCATAAACCTTCATGATGAAATACACTGCAGCTACAGAATGTTGTATGCTTCATAGGGCTTATAAAATGAGTGACCTTTTTGGTAAAGTTAGTGACAGACACAGGTCAAAAACCAAACTTCTGCTGGAAAATCAGAGGTGACATGACAAAGGGCTGGCATAATGTCCAAGATACTGTCTCTTATTTTATTTGATGTCTGTTCAGACATGTTTGACATGTCTGTTTTCACATCTCTTCTCTAATAGCAGCTGTGCTCTGACGAGATACAACACCTTCAATTTCCAGCTTTTTAAAAAATTTTCTCACCAGTGAAAAAAAATCTGACAGTATAAAAGTATCCCTCCCATCCATTTGAAATAAGAGTTCAAATTTCGCAGTTTTGATGGAAACTTCTTATGAAGTAATTAATGCTAAAGTAAACAGTTATCGAGAATGTCTGCAGTAAGAATGCTCGTGACTGAGGCTTTTATTCACTTTACAGTCATATCTACTTATCTTTCTTTAACACACCCACGTATCAAGAAACTATATAGCTATGTATCGTGACTAAGCTTTCACCTAATAGAAAATGTGAAGATAGGAAAAATGAAATTTATTTAATTTGCATTATGTCCTCATAAAGTTTATAACTCAGTGAATGATGACACAGGTTTAACTAATGAACTGATTTAAGAATCTGTTCTCACTTAGGAGTGTTAGTGCTTAAGTAAAATCTGATCATGATGTCAGAACTTTCCGTATTGCTTACATGAACTAGTTCAATATTTCTGTATATAAGCCTGCTATGCAAAATTCTTTGTACAAAGAAATTAAAAAGCACTTCCTGGTGTTGCTTTCCATGCAGGAAAAAAGTCCATCGAAAAAGGAAGAATTTAACAAAATTCAATGAAGTCTTGAAAGTCTTGGGTATTTTCCTTCAAGCTGTATGATATTAGGAAAGTTTTGGTTGGCTGGCTGGTTGGTGTGAGAGACTGCCTGCTAAGGATTAAACACTGTCAAAATGCAAAATAAAACCATTTTACTTCATTTTGCATGGAGCTTTTAAAGCTGTGGTCTAGGGAATGTGTTTTATTAGCTTATAACCACCTGTCACTTCAAACTATATAAACCATTTGCTAGAGAGAGCAATTAAACCGAAAATTCTCAGAGGATCATTTTAAGAAATGAATTATAAACAAGGGAAAGGAAGTTGATATAGACAAATATTATTTATATCACAAATCAAAATCACTTTATTTACAATTCTTAACACTGAAATTTTCTCAGATTTTACAGTTCTAATCAGATGTAGGTATTATTTTGATTCTGAAATTATTTTATTTGGTACTTGAGTTCATTAATGGCCATGCTTTTGTGACTTAAAAGAAAGTGGTTATATATTTCCAGTTGTTTTTCTTTTCCATTTCTGTTGGTCTTTTTCTTCGAAACAAGACAAGTCAAGCAGGAAAATGATGAATAATTCAAAACACTGAAATCAGAAGGCAATGAAAAGCCTAAAAAGGTCTGTTTCAGACAATTCAAGGTATTAGCTGTTTCCTCTCATTTGTTAATTTGCAATTTTTTTTTCCCCTCTGGAAAAAGGCAGGAGCTTATGTCCCTTTCCATTCTAGGACAATAGTTATAAAAGTATGACTTTATGAAAAAAAATACTGTGAATATGTTTACACGGACATTTTCCTGTTGAGATTAACAAAGACAAATCATATTTTACATTAATACAGTAACATGGTGACATTTCCACTAGTATCTAACATAGCTATTTTATATGATTTGTTGGTTTACAAAAATTGAGTTTACAATTTTATCCCTAGATGATGTGTGTTTGGAGATCTGCTTATGTCTTACAGCAAAGCAACCATTTCTAAGTACATTTTTGACACCACCTTAATAATTTTATTTAAGTAGAAGAATGCCTTAGCTTCTTGGAATTTTATACAGTGTTTGTTGAATAGACATATGAAAAGAAGTAAATCAGGTATCAATAGTTGTATGTCTTCTCAGGACCATCATGAATATTCATATCTAAGCTAATCACTTAATGTTCTCTTGATGGTTAGTTCCTTACATCTATAAAGATGAGACAGGCTTCATATTGCACTCTCCTACTCTTCAGATTCAGAATCAGATTTGGTCTGTTACCTCCAACTGTGAGTGTCTAATAAACCCATCTTCTAGCACATTTCATTATTTTCAAGCTACATCATTTCAGTTGAAACTACTGTTTCAGCGAACATGGTGATGATAGGTCATGTCATAGTTTAAATAATTTTCTTCCCTTATTTAGGATTCCCAGCCTAACCTTAGCTTTTAGGCATACATGTGGCACTTGTAAACAGAGGCAGAGCCACTCAGCAAATATCAAACGATCTTACTGGGTTGGATTTCCTCTCTCCTATCAGTTTAGTCCTTCAGGCATGACAAGTCACAACAAGGGGTTTTGTGTCGTGCTTGAGCTCCTTAGGTCATTTAGATGTTCTTTCTACTACATTATCTTTCAACGTGCACCTAGGGATAGCTTCTTTCCCTCACATCCCTATATTCAAGTGAATATGGTTCACATTCAGCTTTTCCCCATACTGCCATTAGAGGGATACTGGGTTGCATGTTTGGTAGAGGCCTAACTTCTAACATGTCTCTACAAACGCTGGAGATGACAGACAAATATATCTTGATGGCCCCTGTAGCAAACTGGTCCACCTTTTCTTGACAAAATATACCAGACTTCTATAATTACAGAATTCTTTGACTCACTAAAAGCCATGTCACCATTAGCTCAGTAAGATATGTGTACAAGAAAAGCAGACATCTCAGGCTGAAAGTTTAAAAAATACCCATCTAAACACTAGTGGATGAGACAAAACAAGCAGAGGAAATTGTTATGTTACAGGACAGAACACAAAGGCTGCAAGTGAACATCACAGAAACTGCAATTAAAAAATGAAGATGAAAATATTATTCCACTCATGAGTCTATCTATTTATTTTTTTAATGAAATGATGGCTTTTATCAAACTGCATTGCATGCACGTCAACAGTTATTTTTATTAAAGAGCATACCTCAGCAAAACCAAACAGTGGTGTGTCAGTGAAACTACAATCTTTCCCCTGTGCTCCATGAAGCTCTGTAAACCCTCCACGACAAGATTCTTAGTTCACTGTGCTTCCATGGATAGGAAATTTGGAGAAGGCATGTAACAAGAAACAAACTGCAAAATTATCATTTATGTGCTTTCAACTTCCCCCAAAATATATATATTTAGCAACCTGTAGACAAATAGAAAACCAACCAACCAAAACACAAAAAAACAACCAAACAAAACAATCAATCAAACAAACAAAAAAGACAAAACCAACCAACTAAACAAACAACAAAAAAAGTAACTATGAAGGATCACAAATAACTTGAGATAATGTTTATTATTGTATTAAGCTTGTAACATTACTATCCATGCACTACACTATGTCGTGGTAACTAAACAGATGCTATAATATTTGTTTACTCATTTGATATTAGACACCCATTAATCTAGACTATAATAATAATAAAAAAATTAAGTGTTCATGGTTCAGTGACAATAAACTTTTGTTTCTGACTAAATAAGATATCAGATTTTAAAATTCCAGTAGTACCACGTTCTCTTCAAGGAAAAAGATAAAGTAGAAAATAAAAATATATCGGTTGCATGACATTTTTATAAATATATAATTTTACAAGACCTCTTACAGAATCAAATGGACAAAAGAATGCTAAGGTTTCCAAAGCTACATGATAATTTCACTTGATAGCAACATCCCACTTTGGTTGTGTATTAGATGGTGGACAATACGAAAAATATAGACAAATACCCTTCAATCTATATAAAGTCAGTGTTAATAAGCTCTAGGAGTAAGATGATTCAAAAAACATGAGACTGAGCAATGACTAACAAACCAGCATCAGTGTCTTAGGACATTCTACACAGAACGGTAATGTAATTTGTGTGAACTGCTTGGCAATGAAAATTTAACTACAATTTCAATAATTTCCATGTTGTAATTATTCTATGTGCATAGGAATTTAGCCTGTTATAACTAACAGTAAAAACAGAAATTAAGCTCTTTGGGTTCTATCTGCTCTATATAGAGCATACTGTCAGAAATTTTACAAATAGAATTTTTGTGAAATATTTTGCAAATAGAATTTTCTAATCTGAGTGCTGTTATAGCATATACCATGATTCATCTCTGTAATTTTAGAGATTAAAAAAATGAAAAAAAAATTATCATTATGCTCTATTTTTCTGACTAAAAATAATGCATTTTATTTTATTTTATTTTGGTAACCAATTAAAATAATTTTAAGCGGGTTTATTTCAGGATGATTAGATTCTTAGAATGCACATATGTAGGTAAGAAAGTTTGTGTGTCTACATGCATATGTACTTCTGTGTGTGTTTGTGTGTGAATATATTTGCAAAGAATAAATGCTTCTTTTTCTAATATAATAGGTTTTCTTAATTATCATTTGGAACAGAAGAGACAGCATATACCAGGATTTTTGAACTGTACTGTGTTATTCTGGAAGTCAAATTCCTAGTGGTATCTGTGTACAGGGAACCCTGTTTCACACTATGAGCAAAGTAAAAATAATCATAAAAAAAAAGACAACTGCTGTCTCTGATCAGCTCTGCCGTATTTTCCAAAAGCCCATGAACCGGAACAGTGGGTTAAAAGGAAGTTGACCTAACACAACCTGGTAGACTGATAAACTGATCTGAAAACATTTCATCTTGCAGCTGATGCTAGGTGAAGCATACATGACAAATTGTAATGGCTGCAGGGTAATGGATCACCTGTAAGGGCTCAGCATTCTCTCACTAATTTGCTCTCACTCTCTCCCCTGCTTTCTCCCACACACGGCAAGTAACTTTCCCTTCACCAGTCTTAAGGCTGCAGGGAAAAATCATGACTTTGGCAAGTCATTCGGAACCCTCTACAAAGCAGCAGTGCTGTGTCTTCACACGTATGCCTTTAGAGCAGGACAGGCTGTGTGTTCAGTCACAGTCTCCCATAAATGCTCACTTTGGGACAACACTTGTCTGTCTGGCGCTGCTGACCATGCCTCTAAGAAAGCAGTACCTGCAGCATTGCTAGGCCCAAGAAACCGTTTCTACTGGAATACTGTCATCAGCTTTCATTAGTCACTACAGAAGAAGATGTATTCCATAGAAATGAGGGAGAAAAGAAAGAAAAAAATAGGTATTTCAAAATATTGAATTGATTAACCTATGCTACCAGAGCTATACTTAGTGGGGTTCCAGCTCAAGGCTGAGCAGCTTATACACTTTAACATATAAACAGATAAAACAGACAGCAATACAAAGAGCACGCTCTCTTTCTTCTGGCTCACTGTCTCTCAACCTGCCTGCCTCTCAACTGAGCTCCCTTTGGGCGCAAGCTGTTGAGTCTGCCAGAGGAATGTCTGACATGGGGCATCAGCCACGGAAAAGAAAAGCATGTATGTGCAAGTCAGAAATACTGGATAGGGTTTCCTTAGAGCCCTTTAAACTCTGTCATACCCACTTGAGTTTAGCACTAACCTCCATTTCTTATTATACCTAAGAACTTAAGTGTTGAAGGTTGCTTCATTTCCCTATAATGGATTTTCTGCACTCAAACTTGTAAAATTTAACTCACAGTTTATAGCAACTTAGTTAAACTAGTGTAGCTTAATATGTAGACATCCCAGACAAACATATCTGGCTTGTCCTACCACTTCCGTATAGTACTATTTTAGAATAACCTGCATGTGAAATCAAGGCAAGCTAAGATTAAGATCAGTAACAGAAACCATACACAAGTTTTCCCAGTTTTTCCGAGTTAAGAGAGTAAAAATATGTAGAAAAACCCAACAGTGTTAAGAGATTTATGTGGGTTTCTCTAAATGAGCAATCTTCAGCAACATCAATAATATAAAAGTAAAGCAGAAGGAAGTTACATTAAAAAGAGCATAACTGAAATAAATAAAAAGAAATTGGTCGGGTTTTGGTAACCAGAAGATTAATGAGAAAACCAGCAATTACTGGTTGTGGTTTAAGATTAATTTGATGCTGATTCACTAGGGCTGGAACTAGAACAACTATTTACTTTACATTGATGCTTAGTATCATGTAGACAGTCCATACCACCTTCTTCAAGATCTGAAATCACAGCGAAGACGTGAAATGCTTATCTTTGCTAAATTCTAACCACTGTCAGTATCATCACTAGCATCTATCTGTAGCAATCTGACTCAAAAGTATTGCATTGCATTCCAAGGTTTTCATCCTTTGATTTTGAAAGAGAGAATAGCCACTCCTCCTTATACATTATGCTGTTCTCTGGGGTGCATAAGGTATTGATACTCCTGTCAGACAATATGTAGGGCCTAAGAACAGGAAGAAAGAAGACAATAGAATGCTTGTGATATTCTGTAGAGCAGTGCTCCAGACTCCAGGAAGACTGGCAGCACAGCTTTATTTTACAATAAGAAAGCCATTGCTGTGAAAAACAGTTTAAGGATATCAAATTATTATTGATTGGTGAAAACACAAGATTCTATGTGAAATATTTTGTGAAAATACTTCCATAATTTGTCTGCATACAGGTTTTCTGTCTGTCCTTGGTGTTTCCTTGTTATGCTGTCTTTTTTATATAGTTTTTTTCTTGTTCTAACATTTTTCTTCTCAAGTCATCTTCTCCATCATTTTTCACTGAATCAGTTTCTCCTTCCTATTACCTGATCAATAATTTTTTTTAGGTGGTGATGAAAGGTAATGTAATTTCTACAGTTCCAGTTTGCTGTGTGATATTGTGGTGGGTTGACCTTGGCTGTCTGCCAGGTGCCCATCAAGCAGTAGTCTCACTCCACCTCCTCAGCAGCATACAAGGACAAAATATTATGAAAACCTCAAGTGTTGAGATAAGGACAGGGAGATCACCAATTACCATCAGAGCCAAAACAGACTCAACTTGGGGAAGAATAATTTCACTCATTGCCAGTTAATAACACAGTAGGATAGTGCAGAATAAGAACAGAACTAAAAACACAGTCATCCCATCCTTCCCATCTTCCCAGGCTCTGCTTCACTCCTAACTCTTCTCCCTCTCCCATGTGTGGCTGAAAGACATTTTGATGTGGCAGACAGGGACATGGTTTAGTGGTGGACTTGGCAGAGCTGGGTTAACAGTTGGCCTCGGTGACCTTAAAGATCCTTTCCAACTTAAATGATTCTATGACTCTGTGAATCTATGATTCTTATTATTTGAGATTTATGTGAGTAGAAGTTGAAGATCAAAGCTCATCAGCTTTAGTAAGAAAAAGGCAGAAGAGGTAAAAATTAAAAAGAAAAATCTGCTGCTGTTGCACACATAAGTGATTTTTAATAGCCAAATCATGGTATTTACCATGTTACAAAGAAAGAAAAAAGAAGTCATAAATGCTAACAACCTCTGGAATTGATCTCAGAATAGCACTGCCCATTAAAAAAAGTTTACAGTCACAATATGTATGCTGAAATCAGATGAAGACAGAAGGCACGGGCAGAACTCAAAATTCACTTTATGGCAAGCCGCAGCTTATTGTGTTACATGAGTTGTCTAAATAGAGTCCTCATTTGTTTCAATTAAATAGCAAAAGATAGTGACCCTGTGGGATCTCAAAGGAATTTTCTCTTTTTGCAACAGCACAGGTAGTAGTTTTTCCTAAATGGACAAGTATCTCAAGACACAGAATGGCTTTCCAGAAAGAAGCATAATTTTGTAAGGAAGGTCAAGCAATGAAATGAAACCATTCTTGTCTTCACTAATAATTCAGTGTCAACATTTGCACGAGAGATGAAATTGTATCAATGTCAACTACACTAGAACAAAGCAGTAGTCAATTTTCTGGAACTGTCAGTCATTTTTGGCACCTTTGGCAACTAGAACTGATAAGAGTTAGTCACATTGGTGATAAGAGTTAGTCACATTGGTGATACGAGTAGAAAGAAGATTAAAAATATCCTTAAGTAGAAAAGAGACAAATGACCTGAAAACTCAGACATCAGAGCCTAAACTTATTCAGAAAATTCCTTGGTCTTTAACAGTAACCAACTAAGAGTTATATTTTCTGGTCTATCAAAGGACTTGTTTACTCAACAAAGTGCTAAAGAAGTGGCAAAAGTACTCATTTCTCATTGAAGAAGTTTCAAGGACCAGGGGTGAAAAGAATAGCCTTTATTGCAGAAGTTCTCCCAGGTAGCTAGAGTCCTTCTTACTTCATTTTTCAGGTAAATAATTTAGAGCTAATCTAAAGGGAAAAATATGATTTATTACACATAATTGCAAGAAAGAAAACAGGAGCAAGAACTGTGCAGTTAAATTGTAGTGGGTACAGTGAAAGCAGGAGCAATCAGCACACTTCTATCAAATAACCTTCTGGTTATTTCAAAGAACCCTCTAGTTATTTGAAATCAGGATTAACACTCTACATATCTCAGTCACACCACATGCACATGACATTTAATACATACTGTTGGCAGTCAGATAACCTCACAAGTGGTGGTTGAAGAGCCCATCTATGTTTAGGCTTTCTCTCATAGTATGCATTTAAATTGAGATTCCTGCAATATGTGGTTAGTCATTCTCTCACTTTCTCAGAGAAAAAAGAGATAGTCAGTGTTTCATAACATGACTATTTTGTCAGATACGGCTGATATACTTTCATTTCCCCCAAAAAAATGAAAACTGAAAATCAACAATAATGTCTTCAGCACCAGTAGGTGGCTGATTCAATAGTCCCAAAGTCCAACTAAACACATGTTCCTCATTAACAGAATAAATCTATGGAGACCTGTAAAAATGGTGTTGAAGACCTAGCTCTTCTCACATATCCAACATATGCTTCCTGTACAAAGGTCACGTGGCTAAAGATGGAAATTCTTGTTTTTTGTCATAGCATTTTCCATGGCACCCATCCTAGAAAATGACATCTTAGTCAGGTTGATATTATTTTCTTCTTAGACATAGGGAAAGTATATTCTGTAGCAGCTCTATAGTCTAGTCAGTTTAAAAAACCTTGAAGTGTTTTCAAAAGCATGGTCAGCAGACAACAGTAGGTCAGCAATGTTCTTCCTAAAAGTTTAAAACTTCTTTTTTTTCCTGTACTTAATAGAGAGTGACCTTTCCAGAAATGTTGATTATAAACATCTTTGATTGTGGCAAAAAAAGATTAACTAGAAAGAAAAATCTGGAGGACAGAATTATTCTTGTTTCACAGCCTAGCATAATGATAGTTGTGTCATACTGTGTGGTTTTGTAGGCATTTTTATTCTGTTGGGGTTTTTTTAATTCATGGCACTTGATTTTTTATTTATTATTTTTTTTCAAATGCCTCTTTTATTTAGTCCGGCCATGAAGGACGAAACAGCAAAATACCAGCAAAATGTCTCATGTTATCGTTAGCCCAAAAGTGCTGGGAGGTACAAGAATGGGTCCATATGAGAAAAGTAAACTGGATTCCAAAAGGAGCCTAATCTTGTGCCATAGCTAAAAATATTAGTTCATTGAATTTTTAAAAAAAAAATTTCCACAACAAAAATATTGCTATAGTTGGAGATGGTTATAAAGCCCAGTAAGCATACTTACAGTCTGACCACAGAGTACTGAAAAAAAACAACAAACCAGAAGTATTTGAAACTGGTCACTGGGAACTTCACCAGAATGCCATGACTTTTCAAATATGATGAATAGTGGCTTAGCAACTTTATCTGCCAGTTCCCTCAGGACCCGTGGATGGATCTTGTATATCTATATATATGGATGGATTTTTTATACCTGTCTATTTCATATATACCTCTACCTATGTATGTATACTTTTATACAGCTTTTATTTATCAGGGAACACTTTAGTTGTTTTATTTACTGGTTAAACTGTGTCATTAACTGTTTTAGTAAAACCGTAATCTAAGGTTAGAATTTTCTCCTGACTTTCTTCTTATCTTGCTACCCTCATTTATTATTTGCTTTTATAGTAGGTTTAGGCACAAGAGCATCAATTAGCTTATCGAGTCCCAGTACAGTATATCACAACTATATGATTTAAAATATCTAAAGAATTTATTTAATTTTACCTCAACTGGGGTTCCACTACAACTATGAAAAACCTCACTGCCATAGAATGATGACAAACATTCCTGATTTGAATTGTTCAAAGCATCACTTTAGATTTTAAATAGTGATATATTTTGCTGTACTGATGATACAATGATTTGTTCTTGTGAACAACGCACTATTAAAGATTCACAGAACTGTAATTGCAGTTTTCCTTAACTGGCCAAGAAAATTCCCCGGTTACCTAAATGAGTCTTTTCCATTACAATGTAGAGTAAACTACCAATCTCATCTGGCCAAATGAGTAGTAAAGTCAGGCTGTCCATATAAAATGGTATGGGTATGCAATATTAAAGGCACTATATATGACATAGGTCAGGTTCTTCCAGCTCAATTAAGTGCTGTCAACCAAAGAATAAATTTCAGACAGAGAATTCCTATTTCTTGCCATATACAATGAATTCGGAATTATTTCGAGGACTGTGGAAATAAAAAATAAATTAAAAAAACCCACAACAGGGTGTATTTAAAATTATTACTTGCACTATTAATCATCACTTAATTACTGCTGATGAAAAAATTGTCTATGGGGTGATAAAAAACGGAATTATGAGGAGTTTAGTGTATGAACGTTAATGCTGTACGAATGCCTTCTTTCTGTGCATATGTAATATCTGTCTTCCAGTGGAATTCTTTAGAAGGCATATATGTGACAAGAAAAAGAATTTTGGATGAAGAGCACATACATGCATACAAACACAAGCGATAATATAAATGTTTTGCAAATGTTCAAAATCTGAAAGTTGAACAATACTACAATTATGTTCAATCCAATAGAACTCCATGCACATTTACGCAAAAGTATATTTGCAGATATTAAGCCTCTGAAAAGTAATATAACATGTTCTCATATTCCCTATTTACCCTATTAAGTGGGAACTTGCATATGTATATGCTAAGCTGCAGCACATATACTATTTGGGTTTTTTAATTAAATCGTAATTGTTTAGCAGATGAAAATCATTGTGCAATTTTTGATAGACATAAAAAAAAGAGATTCTTTAAAAAACATCTGAATCTAAAATATTTAAACAGTCTGTTTATTTTCTTCCTCATTAGCTGTGTGCTAGAAATAAATGGCCGCAGCATTGGCCGGGAAAAAAACTTCATGTTTTAGAAAATGAAAAATATATCTTTAAGTTTTATTTTCACTCTCTGACTAATTTGATGTTAAATGTTTTGAAATACTAAAACAGATGTCCACTTTCAGACTTTCTGATCTGAAATACAGTACTTTCTATATTTCTTTGGGAAGAAGTATAGAAAGTGATAAGTACAGTGTAATAATACAAGAGTAAAAAGGAAAGAAAAAAGACCGAAACAACAAAAATCCAAGTTATAAACAACAGCCCCAGAGGGAAATAAGAGCAAAAACTGTTGGACATTCTTGAGAGCTTTCCAAAAACAGTGCAAGCTATATTGTGTGGGGTTTCATTTTAAATTATAATTATAGTCACCTTTCTTATTTCCTGCTCACTTAAAGAGAGACTTCATAAGCTGATTTATTGCCATTTCAGTTTGTGCTTGGTTTTCAAATGTACAGTGTTTTCACGTCTACAGAGCAGGCATTTGAAGTATGGAAAGAGTTCATGTTTTCTGTTTGCTGTGTTAGAAATATCCACACACAGTGGCAATCTTGAGATTACTAAAGTTCATTGAAATTTTATTTTGTTTGAGATGACAGCAACACTCCTTCTTGTGTATAACATTAAAAAACCCGACAAATTAAGACACTTCAAAGCTATTGGGCCATTCAGTAACATATAGGGTGGTGCAATGAAATCCTTTTATGCCTTCTGTGTAAACATGCACTCCAGAGTCATTAACAATGTGATAGGCTGAAGCTTGCCACAGTTGCTGTGCAGCCAGCATCTTCAGTTACAAAAAGAATTTGTCTCCCATGAGTTATTTCAGTGTGGTTGAGTGCATCCAGATGTAAACTGAGTACATTTTAATTAATGCATCTACATGATACAAGCAAATCTCAATAGATGTGAATCAGAGATCCAATTTGAATAGCCGTCTGGTTTCTGAAAGTGTTGAAATAAACAGTGTGCAAAAGATCAGCAGAAGAAAAAGGAAGTTACAAGGAGTAACAAGGAAGTTTCATCCTTGACCTTCTTTACATAACTGTATTTGGTATGCCCATGTAAGCATCCCTGGCTGGGTTACCAGATGGCATAAATCAAAGTGACTCCATTGATTTCAAAAGTGATACTTCTGTTTACCTTATCTGGCAGCCTCATTGACACAATCCAAAATTGCAGAATGAGTAAATCTGACACAAAATGTAGTATCAGAAATCAGAGGCTTAGCATGATGCTCTGGTCCCTTTAAAATCAGTGGCCAAACTTCCATTAAATTAGTAAGTACAGGCTTTCAACCTCTATCTTTAATTGAATCGCTGTCATGAAACCTGCCAAGACCAAAATTGCAGACTGTTTCTGTAGTATTACAATTTAGACTTTCATTACACCTGGTTACACACAGATGCAAACACTCACATGAAAGTTTCAGATATCCAAATAGAGGCGTACTGAGCAATTTTTTCCCTTGTTAAAAAAACAAAACAAAACAAATATCAGTATTTTCTCTTCTTTTTTTCCTGTTCTCCTCTGTAAGCCTGGCTTTGCAAATGATCCTTATCTTCCTATCAGTTGTTTTTCTTGTTATTTCTT
Source organism: Actenoides lindsayi (assembly GCA_025331215.1). NCBI lineage: Eukaryota > Metazoa > Chordata > Aves > Coraciiformes > Alcedinidae > Actenoides > Actenoides lindsayi. The sequence continues at coordinate 17,787 of WTSP01013112.1, forward strand.
TCAGTCTCTGAATCAAGAGTGATTTAGACTCATGCTAAAATAGCTTGCAACTTTTCCTATATCCAAACTGGACATGCTAAAAACTGGATGTTGAGAAACTAACTTAATCAATTAATTCAGTACGAACCGAACTCATTTTCATTTATCTTAATGTGATTCCGCATTAAGTTAGGTTGAAGTGTCACGGAACGGGTCTTCCAATTAAGACTATACCAGATCAGTTGCTTGCCTGCTACTCTACTCAAGTTAATGAGCACTTAATCAAACAGTGGTTGATATTTTAGGGTAGAAATTAAAATCCTAATTTTTTATATACTTTTTTTTTAACTTTTCTTTGTGGATTGCAGCTTTTGGTATCTGATTCTAATACCATTTGAAAGCTTTCGTTTGTTGCTGAAAAGCTTATAAGAAGAAGAAGAAAGAACTCAGTGAATTGTCAGCAGGAATATAGAATTGAGAAGGCAACACCATGACACAAGATTCACTGTGACCCTGAAAAACTATAGAAAAGACAGTTGAAAACATTAACTTATGTTCCTCCGAACAGAGAGTTTTTTCCTGGTTTTGAGGCTAAAACTTACTCTTGTATTTAAAATCAGACTATATGTTCTGTGTCAAATTCTACATCATGTAGGCAGGCTTATTTGTTGTATGTTGGAGAACAGTAAAAGCAAAAGAATTTCTCTTGAGAATTTAAACCTTCCTGAAGAGGAATTTCATCATAGATGCATTGGAAACAGTGCTGGCTGGCTTGAACGTGGTCCAAATTATATAATTAATCCTGAAGTTCTCACTGCTTTTGAATCTCTTTTACTACATACATTTCAGCTCAGCAAAATAAAAAAGGTTTGGATTTATTTTCATCTTTCAATGAAGACTTTGCAAATGTGCAAAGCCAATATTAATGCCATTCATATTTCAATAAAAGAGATTATCTACACATTTGCATGATATGAACATTAAATGAAAGGTATTTTATCTGTTCTTTACTTTTCAAGTGCTTTGTTTTCAATTTTCAATGTCAACAATGGCTAAATAATGGTGTAGGGCCTTCAGAACAGCAGATAATAAGGTACAAACTTTATTTATTTATTTATTTATTTTAAATTTCTTCAGATCATGTGCAACACATAAAAGTGTACCGACAATCACTCCTTGGTAAAGAATGACACAAATTAGGGAGGATTTTCTATAGAAAATAACAACAACAAAATCAGAAAATGATAGATCCAGCCAGATGACTTTACGTGCCTCATTCCAGAAAGATATGTGTAAAATACCCTACTATTCACACTACAAGAAAAGTCAAGAAGCATTCTCTTTGTAAATATTACATTGAGAAGGCAGATTTAGTTTTAATTTTGAATGACAAGACAAGAATGTTGTTTAATGCAAATCCTTTCCAAAAGAGAACATACAACAAGATGACATTTATTATTCATCATTTGCTTTCTGTACTTCATTATATATATCTGCTATAGGGATTTTATGCCATTGTTTGGTCTAAAAAGATGTGAAATATAAAAGTACTTTCAGGGCGAACCCAATCTGTATTAAAGCAACTCTATCCACAGAATCACAGAATGTTAAGGGTTGCAAGGGACCTCGAAAAAACATCTAGTCCAACCCCTCTGCCAGAGCAGGACCACTTAGAGCAGGTCACACAGGAACACATCCAGGTGGGTTTTGAATGTCTCCAGAGAAGGAGACTCCACAACCCCTCTGGGCAGCCTGTTCCAGAGCTCCTGACCTTCACAGTGAAAAAGTTTTTCCTTATGTTTCTGTGGAACCTCTTATACTCCAGCTTACACCCATTGCCCCTTGTCCTATCATTGGACATAACAGAGAAGAGCCTGGCTCCATCCTCCTGACACT
>WTSP01013112.1:19761-36807 GCA_025331215.1 Actenoides lindsayi
TTCCTTTTCCTTTTCCTTTTCCTTTTCCTTTTCCTTTTCCTTTTCCTTTTCCTTTTCCTTTTCCTTTTCCTTTTTCCCTTCCCCTTCCCTTTTTCCCTTCCCCTTCCCTTTTTCCCTTCCCCTTTCCCCTTCCCTTTCCTTGCCTTTCTCTCACCTTGCCTTGCCTTGACTTTCTCTTGCTTTGCCTTTCCCTTGCCTTTCTTTTTTCTCCCTTCCTCCACTCTCACTGTCTTATCCCACAGTCTCAAACAGACTCTCATCAGATTTTAAGTTCAGCCTTCAGAAATTTTTGACTGGCCTCATAGAAACAAGTACTTTGATCCACTCTGTCTCCATTTGTTAACCTCAATTACATTCAAAAGCTTATGGTTAAGATTTTTAAATAAATATTCTTTTTTAGAGAGAAATTCCTAAAATGTGTGTAACACTGTTTGACTTACCCTTCTTACTCTGAACTAAAAACCCACCTAAGCACCAACAGCATCAGAAACAGCTGTTAACTACCGCTACCAGTGTCATTTTCCTGCACAGTAAATGATTCCAGTATCCAGTGCTATGACGTTTTGGGGAGACTTCCAAATTAGATGAACTCCACCTGTCTTTCAATTCAGATCATTTTTCTATTGCAATTTGGACTTGGCAGCATGTGTTATCCAGACCTTTGAAAAACAGCCAGATGGATCTCAAAATCTAACAGGTGGACTAGAAAAAAAGAAAAAACACGGCACTATGCTAAATAGGTGCTGAAGTGGCCTCACTGTCTCCAAAAATGTCAGCCTTTTTCCATTCCACCCGAGAGCCAGGCACCCTTACTCAGATGTGTGGCTCCCACATGGAAGTCTTCTCTTTTTTTTCCCTACTCTATACTTTAACTTCTTATTCTTGCTTTCTCTGACAGAGTAGAGGAAAGGGTAGTTCCTAATTTCTCCACAAAAACTCCATGGAAAACAGGAACACAGCAATAAGTAGCCCTCACATAATTTATCCCTTCTGCTTCTCGTATGATTTAAAGTGTTTTCTATCTTTTAAAAATCATGCATAGCGTTCCTATGACAACTGACCCAGATTGCTAATGAGCTTCCCTTGGTACTACTACAACTACTACAAGAATGAATAATAATTTCCTGTGGGTAGATTTCTGTGCCTGTGTTCTAATTCAAAGCTTGACCCATTTGTCCTGGATTACATGCACTGTACCAGGAGCCTTCAGCTTTATGGAGCTTTCTTCTTACAGAACCATTTCTCCACCACCGGTTTAGAAATGGACTGGCAGCTCAGATGTGCTGCAGAAGCATGGGAAGCAGCCATGAGCAGATGTCGTTCAGGTTTGACAGGAAAATGAATTCTAGTTGTGTGATCAAACACTCACGGATCTTAAGGGAAAATTAGCATCTCCATGAGACAAAGTTCCTGTGTGCCAGCATGATTACTGCTTTCAAGGTCTTGTGCACTGCTGGGAAAGCTGTATCACATCACGGTTTTATTTTGCTGTTGTATTTCACATAAGAACATGCAGTAACTTTTAAGAGTTTGAGTGCTTAATGTGATAATCCAAATCCACACACACTGTTCTCACAGAATCACAGAATATTAATGGTTGGAAGGTACCTCGAAAGATCATCTAGTCCAACCCTCCTGCCAGAGCAGGACCTCCTAGAGCAGGTCACATAGAAATGTGTCCATGTGGATTTTAAATGTCTCCAGAGAAGGAGACTCTGCAACCCCTCTGGGCAGCCTGTTCCAGTGCTCTGTCACCCTCACAGTGAACAAGTTTCTCCTTACGTTTCTGCGGAACCTCTTATGCTCCAGATTACACCCATTGCCCCTTGTCCTATCATTGGACATAACAGAGAAGAGCCTGGCTCCATCCTCCTGACACTCGCCCTTTACGTACTTATAAATATTAATGAGGTCACCCCTCAGTCTCCTCTTCTCCAAGCTAAAAAGACCCAACTCCCTCTGCCTTTCATCATAAGCTTATTCATTTGCTTATGATGGTTTATATTTCCAAAGTCACTCCTTGATCTATAACCATAGGACCTTCTATTTTACTACACTGTGATGCTTAGAATATTCCACATAGAATTTATGAAAACACAACTTGAAACCCATAATTTAACACCAGTGAACTATTGAAAGATGAAAAAATTATTTTCCTCTTGTCTTCAGCTCCTAGCATGATGTGGTCCTTATTTAGGAGCAGGTCCTTGGAATTCTGTGATAATAAAATTGTCATTGTATCATCATTTAACAGAGAAAAAATGATTTTTACCTCTCAGAAAAGTAGCAAAGGTTTCTACCTATTAGTAAAAGAGAAAGAAGAAATCTCATTCTCAGCATTCATTTGTGCCCTCAGAATATCTGTATGCTTGGTAACAAGACTTGTCATGCATATAAGATCACAAAAAGGGATCCACAGGATAATTCTACTTAAAAAATATTAAAAAAAAAAAAAAAAAAAAGCAGCCATCTAGAGGTAATTCTAATTATAGCATTTTGTACAAGAAATGCCAATTTTACTACAATTCCCAGAATTCTTCAGGGGCTGTCTGTGTTTGTCCAATAAGCAGACAATGTTAAATTTTTATGGACAAATAAAAAGGCTACCAGTGATACATAAAAAAATATTTATGGTGCCATATACCATTCTCCGTTTTACAGATTTGGAAAGAAAAGCAATATATTATGAATAAACACAAGAAAATAAAAGAAGACAGAGCACAGTCAAAACAGTTCCCTATTCTACTTGAATCAGTCTAGTTTTTAAGTTATAGATATTCTAAATGTTTATTTTATAGATTATTTATGCATATTTTCAGCTTTTAAAATAAAGCATATTTTATTTGCATTTTAGCATTGACCAGCATTGAGTTCCCATTTTTTCCACACAATCATTTATGTTTTCCATTTAATTTTTCTGTACTTACACTAGATACACCAAAATTCCATTTTTATGCACATTTTTTTAACTACTCTGTGTCTTCACCTATTGGATTTAAAAGCCTGTGTAGATATGACAAAATCTCCTTTCACTACCATGCAAAAAGGCAAGCATGTTTTTTAAAGAAATTTTTTTTCAACAGGTCTTGCTTGCTGTTTTCTTTTCACTACACAGAATGTTAGTTAAAAAAACAATAAAAAATCTCTTTTTCCCAAAAAAAAAAAAATCTCAAAATCTACAATTTTGGCTTAATGACAAAATTGTTGAAGGAATGATAACAAAATTGTGTTCACAAACACATCTAGAGTTCACTCTACTTAGGACAGGTTTATATTGGATATTAGGAAAAATTTCTTAACCAAAGAGTTGTAAAATACTGGAACAGGCTGCCCTGGGAAGTGGTTGAGTCACCATCCCTGAAGGGATTTAAAAGATGTGTAGACATGGCACTTAGGGATGTGATTTAGTGGTGGATTTTGCAGTGCTGGGTCAATGGTTGGACTCAATGATTTTAAGAGTGTTTTCCAACCTAAATGATTCCATGATTCTATGATTCATCAGAGCACACATTGACTAAAGCCATGTAGTTCTATAATGATGCAACCCACAAGCCCAGTATCAGAATGGATTTGGATGCAATAGAAGATGGCATACGCTGTGAAGTTGCTTGTGCTACGCGGGAAGGACAGTGCAACAATGATTGATGATTGACCTTCCCTGCTGAACTGCTTCATATGTTTATGACGTAAGACTTTTGAAGGCCAGTGTTTCACTGCTGAAATCCTGGCCTTTCAAATGTCTCATGGGGAAGCAGGGGAGTTTTACTGTGCCATACCAACCAGGTATATGCAGCAGTCTGCAGCAACAAAGAGGTTTACACTGCATTAATTCTTCCAATATAAAAATCACAACACAAAATCAATACATAAACCATGTGCTTTATTAATTAGCTTCTACTTTATTGTTTAATCAGGCAGAAAGACTTTAGCCCAACAAGATACAGAACACGTTTTGGGGGGGGGGGGGGGGCAGGGATATGCAATGCTTTCAGAGAGCACAGTGAAGAAATCTGCCTGCACATTCCCTTTCTTTCTCTTTTCTTGTCCTCCATCTGTATTCCTGTAAAATGTTAATGTGATAATTTCACCAGCACCATTTTCTAATCAGTAAAGAGTATCCTGAGACAGAGCTGAAGAGTTTGTCTGGTCTAAACAGTTTGCATAGCCTGAACTCCACAGTCACACTGGGACTTTGCAATGTAGGGTTTGTTGGTTTATTTTGGCTCTGAGTTGATCATCACTGAATTCTGCCTTCTTATATTTTACAGTGGTGGGTTTCTAAATAGGACTCACTGTGACCTCACTGCAATTTTATATCCTTGCAGTCAAAGAAAAACCTCTGGCTTAAATAGGTGAGCTGTGACTGGTAGAGGGATGCAGATAGAGTTTTAGATCCCTCACGTCCTACAAGTAGGAGCTTTTTTTTTCCCTAATCCTCTTTCCTGAGTGAGAGACCATGTCATGCTGTCTGTTTTGTTTTAGGAATAGGTGGGACACTCTGGCCCTTCTGTATGAATGGGGAATATGAGAAGAGGAAAAAGTAGCTGGATTAGATTTGGGCTGAGTAAATGTTGATCTTTCTTCACCTGCATTGCACAAGTCTTCACCTCACTGAAACATTTTTATTAAATTTTAATCAAAAGCACAGAAAATACTGTTGATTGTAGAAATGTCTAACCCTGCTCTAAGCTTCTCTACCAGGACATTTTATAGATGTTAACAGTGCCACACTTACATCGAGTTTAATGTTGTTTTATGGCCTAGGTGTCCTATGAATTGTCAAAGAATCCAAAAGGATCAAAAAATCCTGTGGCTGCATAAGAGTGACAGAGCGAAGAGCCCATGCCTTTGCAAGATGCTAACGATTAACTTGTGTTCAGAAGGTTCCCTATGCATTTGTTGTTCCTGATGCCAGTTTTCTGTGAGATCACAATTTGGGTATGGGAGAAGAGGGGAACTTGTGCTGAGACCCCAGTTTAAGAGTCTGTCAAATATATATTTGGAGGAGTGTAAGGTTGCATCTCGTCCATGAGATCTTTGATCACAAATAGATGGCCTGCCTCTTTTTTGGAAGTCATACATGATCAAAGAGATCCTTTATTTAGAGATGCAAATGCTTCTGTCAAGCCCATAAAATAAAAACAAATGACAATTTTTTACAGTCCTGCATTGTACTTCAAAAGAGTGCTTTTTATTTAGAAGGTCATGACCATTTTGATATCAAATACTGTTATTTGTGAGCGGAAAGTTCAGCAATCTATTCTTCTTCTGACTTAAACATCATATGAATATGGGTATTAAAGTAAAGCTGAATCTCTCAGAATGAGGAAATGAATTTTTTAACAGATGTTTAAAGGCTAGTAAGTTCACAACTCTTAGCACCCAGTCAGAATACCAGATTTTTATACTACAATAAAAATTTACCAGATTTCTGAAAGTATATGATCTTTTGAAAAGAAAAATCATAAGAAACTTGGATCAGATGGCTATTATTTGAAAAACTTTACAGTCCACTAAAGAGTGCTTTTGGCAGGGAAGTAGGAAATGAGTTGGAAAGCATTAATAAACTTTCAGGATACTTGAAAACACCAACTTATGGCACTTGATCTTTAAGTGAACTCTAGATTACTTCCATTTTTTTTGAAAACATAAGTAGTGCTTAGAAGGAAAGATAGTTTATCTAAGTAAAAAAACAGAAGGAGAGGAAAGAAAGTTTAGCTTGGACAAAAGCTAGAAAAGACAGAAAAAGCAGTACTTGGAAATTATTCTTTTTTGGCATTGAGTTAGATTAATACTTTAAGTGTGCCACAGAAAGAAACACAAAATTTCCCTAGTATTCCATTTTAATTTCACTTACATGTTAATTGAAGTCCATTTTACAATGAATTCATAACAAAATGTCATTAGTCTAGCCCAGCAGAACAAGAGAGGTATGTCAACTAGTTGATAACAAGAAAAAGAGGGTACATAAACTCTGGGGATCAAAGAACTGATTCCAGAACAGCAGATTGTTCCACTGGCTTGACAGGCACTGATTTGTTCCGGTATTAAGCCAGATCTACTTTGCTCCTCCATAAAAATGTTAAGTGGTTCAAATTCAGTACATGACTATGCAGAGCCAGGAAACCCTGGTGATAATACTAGGCTCTGAAAAGCACTGTTTCAAAAACAGGTAGCAAACTTTGAAGATCAGCCAGAGGCTTTTAAAAATTGGGCATTTACAGAGTTCTTGCTTGTTTTTGCAAGAGGTCTGAAAGCTGTTTATATAAATAAAATTATCTTTTTTTAAAAAAATACAGGTCCCAAACAAATTCCCCAAAGTCTCCCTCTATTATTTAACATAAATTTGTTAAAACTGAACTGGTTTTCCTAAAACCTTTTCCTGAGGATTGGAAAGCGTGTTTTTTGTGAACTCAAATCACCTTAATTGAAAGGTGTCTATGAGTATAGTGAAGCCTTAATAATGCTGCATTTTATCCAGAGTATTCATTAGGTGTTGTGCTAGAATCGTATTAACAAGAAATAAAGGCAAAACTGTTTTAAAGAGTACATCTGTAAATCCCCTACCTTTCAACTTTCCTTCCTGTGATCTTTTTATCAGTTCTTCAGTCACATTAGCATCGCATAGGATTGAAAAGACTTATGTTCATCATTAGAAACAAAATAAAAATAATTGTATTGAAAAAAATCTTTCTGGCCTACTATCTATGTCAATAATAAAAAAGAATGAGATCAGGACCACAGCTTGCTTTCCTTTTGCTAAGTGTCCTTAACATAATGCAAATAAGACCATTCTTTGTGATTATATCAAAGCAGCAGCCAAAGCAGATTTGAACAGATAAACTCTGTGCAGTAGAAGTACTTCGGTATAAATCTTTCAAAGACTAAAATAAACCACTTTTGTGTGTATTCTTATGCAATAGATACCAAGCTGCATTGATCATTAGTTGCATATGACTATTTTCTGCACAGACTAGAAGTTGATGTAGGTGAACAAGGCCAAGTGCAAGGTCCTGCACCTGGGGCAATCCTTAGTATCAATATAGGCCAGGACATGATGGGATTGCAAGCAGCCCTGCAGAGAAGCACTTGGGGAGTACTGCTGGGTTACAAGCTGGACATGAGCTGGTAATGTGCACTCACAGCCCAAAAGGCCAACTATATCCTGGGCTGCATAAAAAGAGGCATGGCCAGCAGGTCAAGGGAGGTGATTCTGCCCCTCTATTCTGCTCTGGTGAGACTGCACCTGCAGTGCTGTATCCAATGCTGGAGTCCTCAGCACGTGAAGGACATGGACCTGTTGCAGTGGGTCCAGAGGAAGGTCACAAAAATTATCAGAGAGCTGGAACACCTCTCCTATGAAGAAAGGTTGAAAGAGTTGGGGTTGTTCAGCCTGGAGAAGAGAAGGATCTGGGAACACCTTATTGAAGCCTTTCAGTACTTAAAGGGGACCTATAAAAAAGATGGGGACAGACTTTTTAGCAGGCCCTGTTGCAAAAGGACAAGGAGTAATGGTTTTAAACTAAAAGAGGGGGGATTTAGATTAGATATAAGGATTTATTTTTTTTTTTATGATGAAGGTGGTAAAACACTGGCACAGGTTGCCCAGAGAGGTGGTAGAGGCCCCATCCTTGGAAACATTCAAGGTGAGGTTGGACAGAGCAACCTGGTCTAGTTGAAGATGTCCCAGCTCACTGCAGGTGGGTTGAACCAGATGACCTTTAAAGTTCCCTTCCAACCCAAATCATTCTATGATTCTATGAAATCAGAAACAACATTTCTAATGGATTTGAAAAAGCTCTCAGAAAATACTGTATCAGAACTCCTCTGATTTAAATGAGATGGGAATCCTTTCTATGAGAACTAATGATCTACTGAACTAGGAATTTGCAATATTTGCAGCATAATTAGAGAAAGAAAATCTTGAGTATAAAGGACTTTAGAAAATGAAGAAAAATTAAGACACAAAGGTTGTCACCATTCAGTGCCCACCTAGAGTCTATTCTTCTTGCTGTGAGGCCAAGGGGATTCAAAGCAAATACCGAACATTTTTTTCTACTATTCTTCAAATTCATCCTGATAAGAAGCTTACAGTCACCAGGGAGGTATTTTGGTTAGCGCATTGCTTTTAAATTACAAGTTGCTTACTAAAGCATTGAAATTTTGATTTTTAAACAGATACAGGAAAAAGAGTGAGAGTTTTAATCTCAAATCAAGACTGTTAAAACATCCTATATCTGCAAACACAACTGTGGAGTGCAGAGCATGCAAATTTGTGTTTGTTCTCTGTGATTATTCATACTGTTATGGCAAGTCACTATCACAAAATTCTTAACAGCTAGCAATGGTTTCGAATTATAAACCTAATCATGACTGCCTTAGTTTTGCCAGAGCAGGGCCCTGTATGCTTAGTGACACTGAAGTTAATGGAGGAGCAGTCTCCTAATGGACATGTTGACAGTACCACATATCATTAGATAAAACATTGCAAAATATTTTTGAGACAGACAGGCAGCAGACAGACAGACAATAAGGAGAGAGAGAGACACTGATTTGAGAGCCACTGGAAAAAATATCAGTGATTTAATTTGCATAATAATTATATCTAACATGTCTGCTTACCATCCTAATAGCATTAGTGTAATTTTTTATGTGCCGCTTTGTGAAAACCTGACTTCCAAGGCCATGCATTCTTCGGGCATCACTTAGCAGAAGGCCAAAAATGTTTTTTTTACCATCCATTTTTTCTTCAGAATGATAACTGAGCCTAGAGGTGACCCTTACATACAATTGCAGTTATTCAGGTCTAAAAAGCCAGCAAATTCACATGTAACTATATCTTCCAACTTCAACAGTAGGGCAGACTGTCAGCTCCCTCATCTGTCAGCACTTGTTCAGGCTAGTAAATGAAGACTGGTGCATACTAGCAATATCTATTTGTTACAGGATATGCACTCAAGAAAGTCACGAAAAGGAGTTTCAAGCAAGGGCCAAAACCAATCAGTCATTTTCTCCTGTCAGTGATAAGAAAAGCAACATAAAAGAGAGAGGTGCTTGTCCCAAAGGTGGTATCAGTAGCAAACTGTCACCAAATAAAAATAGTTAAAGTCCTAATGACTGCACTAATTCAATACAAATAAGCCAGGTTCTAGTTAGCTTAGCATTTCCTCTTGCTAGGCTCCAGCCAGGAAAAATGGATATCTTATTGTTCAGAGGACAAATTATGTGCAACTTGCCTTGTGTGAAAAAAGAAATGCCTAAGTGGTGGGACATTCAAAGCCATCTTATCTCCTTGGAGCTGGAGTCCTTGAAAAGAATGCCGTATCTTATTAAATTAGCAGAAATCTTCCTGCCTTTTTCTTCTCTGTGTTGTGTCAGACTCAGTCAGAGCTACAGTCCTCAGCATGCTCAGTGTATATTTAAGTTTCACTGGTTTACTTTGAGGCAATGGAGAGTAGTACCATCACCTAGGGAGACTGAAGGAGAACAGCAAAGCAGAAAGGGTGCAATGCAGGGGAGCTGTGCTCAATATGCAGTCTCTTCCAGCAGTGAAACTGGCTGCTCAGTGAAATCACGCCTTTCTATTGCCCAGCCATCATAAGTTGAATCCCTCCATAGGGAATTAAAAAATGACTGTAAAAACCTACCACTATGACCTGATGTGATTTTATAATATATTTTTGATTCAAAAAGACCACAGAAGGTCCAAGACAGTGGAAAATGAGGTTAAAAGTCTTCAAATCAGGAGTAGATTTGTAGGGAATGAGTAAGGTTACACTGATGCTGCCCCATCTGACATATGATCCCAATCACATTATGCATTGTTGTACATCTCTTCACATTTAGACTGAAGCTGTATCTGATTCTGTAAAACAGTTGTCCTTTTCCAGTACCATATACAATGCTTGATTCAAGTTCATCAGATATGTGAAAAGGAAAGATGCTTTGATAGTTCTTTCCAAGCCTTTATACAGTGTTATCTTCCAATATTTTAGAAATATTTTATATATACAAAATATAGAAAGGAATCTATCAATTCTATGAGTTGTATTTACATATTTGCAATCTAAATACTAAATCAATCCACGGTCTTTGTGGTGACGTAATTCTTTCCAGAATACTCCATTATCATGTCTCATGGAAGATGCCAAAAGAACTATGAGTGAGCTAAGGTAAAGGAAAAGGCACAGGCATGGAGTCAGATTAGGGCAGCCCACTGCCCACGTTAGTATATCTTGCATCCCTCTCAGGCAAGTTGTCTGAGGACCAGCACTGTGATATCGTGACTCCAGAGTTCTTGCCATGGGGGTAGTTGCACTGTGTTTTAGCTGAGCACATTCAGAGTTCCTCCCACTAGACTTACTCATCATCAGCAGATTAAAAATGAAACTCTTGTCTTTCTTCATACAAACAGCCATAACCATTTTTTTAAAAGTGTAGAATATACACCACCCAAAAACTGAAAAAAAAAAAATATTTTGAGTATTCCCCCTGCACACAGTTCCAAGATAATTATAGCTTTCTATGGTAATTTTTAATTAGAAATCAGTGAGTGGTCTCATTAAAATGTCAATCATAAAGGTGTTGTCTACCTTGGTAATCTGTATCTGGAGAGGGAAGGGTTCTGTAGCTGACATTAAAACAAAAGATAAAAAAACCCCTTCAAACTCCCCTTCTCCTAACACTTTTGCTTACACTGCCTTTGGAATATTAGGGAAAAAAAAACAACAAACCAACACCAAAAAAACATTCAAGTGATGTTTTCAGGAGCGGGTGCTCTATTGAACCTCCATTCCTCTTTCATTTTTCCCTGTCAGCTTCTTGCACTGATGTCAGTAATTTACCTTAGATTTGACTTGCTTCTCAGCCTGCCTTTCTGAACCCTTACACAAAAGATGTTCAGAAAGAGACTGTGGTATAGTGATTTCATTCAACCTAGATGTTTGATTTCCGCAACTCCTTTGGATCCAGCTTCCAAAACTTCCACTCTTCAGACAGCTCAGAGAAAGGATGCTTTTACTTTACAGCCTGCTGCCACTGCCATCCTGAATATAGATGCTTCCTGTTGTGTATCTCCTTTCAACCTACAGCACTCAGATGGCTCATAAAGTACAGGCCTTTTTGTCTCCCCTAGGATTTTCCTTCACAGGGAACTTTGAGGTTGACTTGTTGCCCTGCTGTGAGATGCTGGCCACCTAAGTATGGTAAGTAGCCCTCAAGAGGGGATGAAGGTTACTGTGTAACTGTATTTCTCAGAACCTAAATCCTCTGGTGACAGAAATAAGCACCATCATGAGCATGATGTGCCACAGGTATTATGCCTCCACCTTTCTTCTGTGGAATCACTCTTCATTCAAGATAAGCTATAATATATCTGGGATGCTCCAGGTATAGTCAAGAGGAACTGCATCAGAAAAAAAAAAGTCCTGAGGCAGAGTTTTTAAGGATCTTTTTCCCCCTCACTTTCTTTCTGCCAGACAGAAAGAAGCAGATGGTCAGCCATTTATCACAGTGTCAAATCAGCATATGTCTTCAAGATCTGCACTGCTCTCTGATGAAGTCAAGGAAGATAAAAGCATCCTTTCAATGTGCTAAATTCTTCAAGGTATTTGAGATTTACCAATTGCTTCACAGAGTAACAATTCCACTTTTAGGGGTTTGTGAGCAAGTGAAGTACAAGACCAGACATTGTGATGAATTAGTCTTACCATTTGCATAGTACAGTCAGACAACCACCTTGACTTATATTTTTAAGACCTTTAGAAAAACATCCCCTTGAATCTACTGCAAAAGTGATAAATTACTCCAGTACAGTTCCTATCTAATTTCAAGTCTGATTCTGTCTTATTTTACTACCAAGAAATAGATCTTATTCTTTCTGAACTGAAATAAAGATCAATCTACTATTGTGTTTTCACATCTCCTGTGGATAAGTCCAGCCTTAGCTCAGGTCATCTCTTAAATTTTCTCTTTGATAAGCTAAATAGACTGCTGGAGTCTTTCAGCAGGAAGGACATTTTCCAGTCTGAATTATTTTCATGGAACGACTCAAACCCTCTCTGAGGGTTTTACAGTTTATCAAAATATTTCTTCTGTTATAAATGCAAGAAGAAGGTACAGGGTTGCAGTAGTCAAGCTACCAAAATGAATACTAAGGTAAGCTCACCTGCCCACAATTATTTCAAATTCACTGTTTATACATCAAAGACTTGCATGGACTTGTTTTAGCCACTATGTCATGTAAATGATCACCCTACTATCCTCCATGATGTGCAATTTCTGTTTTGAGATGTTACTCCAGGAACAGATCTTGCCATCCAGTATGACCTGAATTCTTGCTTTTGAGTTTGTATTTCACCATACCAGAAAATATACTATGGACAGTTGTGGTCAGGTTACCATCAAAACTGAGCACTCTGCCTGAGTAAGCTATCCTCTTCATTATTATCAAACCCTCAGTTTTTGTATTTGCCATCAACATCAGCCATACCACTTCCTTGTCCACGTACTTAATGTAACTTCTACATAGGATGGGACAAGCACTAATCCCTGTATTATTCCTCCAAAGACACATGCAGTTAGTGATGAATGCTGGCAACAAAAATGCCTTGCATTACCAGATAAATGAAAAGACCATGTACAGATAACACAGATTGTATAACCTTTATAAATTAAAAAAGCAAAACAAAACAAAAAACACACCAAAAAACCCACAAAACCCCCAAACCAACCAAACAAACAAAAAGCCAAGATGTTATGAACAACTCTGAAAAAAAGGTAGTGTGTCTCTGCAAGAAAATCATACAGAAAGGAGAATCTACCAAAACCAACGGAGCAAACTGGTTCATGAGTTCAGTGGCACTGTTAAAAATGCATAAAAGGGTTTTGACAAATACCTACCTAGAGAAATACTGGGACCTATGAAGATCAGGGTAGAATATTACGAAAAGGTGTACCTTTTGTAGTGGGGCCAAAAGCATGGAAGAAGTATGCTCAATCACCTGTAAACCAACCAATGATAGCTCATACACATTCACTCATCAGTGTCCTGATCAGCACTCAGTATGTTGATTTTTACAAATCAGGTTTATAAACATTTTAGGGGGGGGAAGAAGTTATTTTTATAAATGTATTTGTGTCCCCCCCCCCCTTTTTTTTTTCAGTAGTTTTCTACTAATAAAATGGATCTAATTAATATCATTGTTCTCATTTATGTCTTTGTTTTCATAACTTATTCATTATTTTGGATGTTGTCACATTTTTATAACTGCTTTCACTTATGCTCTAAGCCAGCTTACTGTTTGCTTTAAGTTTTGAAGGGGTTGAATTTTACCAATACCATTTTAGATATCTAGTCAAAAATTATTAAATAGTTTGCAATAATAATTTAGACTTTTCCAATTGAGTTCTGTCTCTGAGTTGATTTGTCGCATAATTGTTTTCAGCTTTGTTAAACTGACCCTTTTAAGCACAAATGTATATCTCATTGGTATGTCTTTTATTCTGTTTGCATACAGTAGTGAAATCAAGATGTAATCATTTGCACCTAAGAAACCACTAATTTTTAGTTCTTTGAGCAGGTCCTCTTTATCTGTCAAGATGAGCTATAAGACAGAATTCCTCTGTGCAGGATGAAACACTCTCTAAGTTAGGAAATTGTCATCTATAATTTTTAGAAATCCCTACGACATTTCAGTATTGGCAGCCTGAGAAACCCCATCATATGTTGGACAGATTGAACTCCTCCCCACCCTCCTTCCCTTTTCCTGATAAAACAGTTTTTCTTCCTACACATTATAACTAGGTGCTTGAGGGCAATCCATCACATGGAGGAGAAAGAATGTAAGAGAAAAAAAAAGAGAGTAGAAAGGTAGATTAATTATCCTGATAAATACTGAACCAGAAAAGGGGATGCTAGAGATGGTGATCATCTCTGGTCCTAGATTTTTTGCATTGGTGATCTTCTTCCTTTGCTTTCTACTGAGCATCTATGGAAATAGAGCACCCCCATTTTGACAAGTGCAGCACACACATTTTTCATTTTTTACATCCCAAAGTTAGAAGGAACAACAGAGACTGTGCTAACACAGAAGCTATTCCAAACCATCAAAGCATCTGTTTTTAAAAAGCACATAAATAATACGTTTTTTCTGAATGTATATATGTGATACTTTATTATATTGTCACATTGATTCATGATTCAAAATTATTTGCCTTAAGACAATATCATTTAAATTGGAGCTGGAATTTTTTCCTTTCCAATGGTGAAATTATCAGCAATGAGAAGAAGATGCAGTTTAACCGAATTTTGGAAAGCTGGGTCCAAGACTTCATTCCAAACATGTACTTTTTTATTCACAACAGCCTTCCATTTCGCTCTCATTGCTGTCCATATCATTGCTTTTACTTTTCTCTCTCATATCACCCTTACCTTCAAAAGGGGATTGCTGAATATACAACAACTTAAGAGTTCTGGGTGGTTTGGTGGGGTTAATTTGTTTATTTGTTTTGTTCAGGTATCAAAAGAATTATAAAAACAAAATAGGAAAGAATAGCCCAACATAAAGACAATAAATACATTAAATACCTAAGGAATTTAAATTGTCTGGGCCTGATAAACTGCATCTGTGGCTATTTAAGATGTAAAGGTGAGGCAGTGTTAATCACATTAATGAGACACTGAAAATTTATGAAGAAGTAAACTGATGAAGTACTGAAATACTGGAAAACTGAAAATAATAATTTGCATTGAATAAGTAGACGAAAAAAATTAATCAGCCACAACGTCTTAAATTCCATTCATGGAAATGGGAGTCATGGTATATCATCCAGCTTGAAAGCACCCAGGTACCAAGAAATCAGCTAACATGGGGCTGTCAGAAACATATTGTCAAGCTTTCTGCAAAAGCAGAACAGATGCCTCTGCCAGAAGAGACAAAGGACATCTCATATTTGGGCTTCAATGAGGCTCTTACATTGTGTCTCATGTTCTCATTAAATGGCCTTGAAAAATGTCATAATACTGTAGCTGCAACCTTACTAGGATAAGAATGTTGATGGCTGGAAACACCACCTCAGTGTTATCAGGGTAGTTCTCTATCAAACTAAACAGTGGAGAACCTATATAGTGGGTTACCCTGTGCCTACTAATACTAAATCCTTTCTCTAGCAATGCTGATGATGAAACAGACACCATCTGACAATACCAAACTCAGAGGACTAGGAATATGTTGGACAAAATGTAAGTAAATAAAAAAATGTCATGCATTTCAGTAACCACTGAAACCAAAAACACCAGCTGACCTCTGGGAGACAGCACACATCTGCATGGCACACAGTGACTGAAACAGTCCTTCCTTACCTTTACTTGCTACTTTTTTGTGGCTTAGTCTCACATCATGACACTGACTCACGTGGTCAGTGTCATGATGTGAAAAGGAATTTGGTCTTTTGTATTTTCTCTTAATTTGTTTCTACATCTATTTGTATTATTGGGACCCATTCTGGTGATTTATATTTGTCTCTAGAAGTAGGAGTGATTGTTATCACAGTTCTGTGACCTTTGCCTGAGGATTACTAAAATAAAATAAAAAATACAATCACAAAACCAAAACTACATTCATCAAGTTTGCATAAAAATCTTTATCTTGAAATAAGCCACTTCCTTTTAAATGTTTGATGAGCGTTGCTGCAAGATGATAACTATTTGGAGGCACATATTAAATAAACCATATATAAATTATGAGACTAATATAGCTGTAGATAGTTTATCAAACCCATTAATTAGAAGTAGAAACAGGGAAACTGAGGGATAGGATTTTCTGTAATAATGAGAATCATCATTTCAGATGTATGAACAAATTGTAAGAGTAAAATGATGAAAATGATAGCAGTATTTGATAAATTAAACAGTTCTACAATAATATCTACTAATTTTTAAAATATCAGGAAACCTGTGCCCTGCTGACATATTCCAAGAAAAAACAATATTCATTTCCCTTTCTTTTTATTAAATTTTTAGTTCTTGAACCGTGGATACATATCATTTTACTGTTTATCAAAGGTCACTTGAAATTGTGTATGAAACTAAATGCACTGTACTGGCTTTAAATTTTCAATTAGAATGGTATGTTTAAATTGAAAAATAATATCTGAAGCATAAGATTAAATGGAGAAATGATAAACAGGTGAAAACTTGCTAAGAAAATTATTAAATTAGTATCAAATTGTATAGTCCTTGACTATTGCACAGCACTGTAAGTAAAGTAATTGGTAAGGGTTCAATAAATCCTGTCTTATGTATATGTATTTGTCATATAGGAGGGAAATTTCTAAAGATAAGAGAAAAATTCAAAGCAGAAGTAAAAAATTCCATAAAAAGACCAGTTTGTGAAACTTTTTCTTCAAATGAAAGCATGAAAACATATTTAAGTAATACAAAAATTAATACATTTTAATTACTACCATATTACTACTCAATTACTGTGTAGAAAAGGCCATTAAATACTGCAGTTCTGAAAATACCATTTAGAAATGAGAAAATCCTTCAGGACTTCAATTGCAAATGTATTTCACCAATCTCTCTTTCTGAGTCTTGAGACAGAACCTGCACAGGATGTTTATTGTATTGTATCTGAGAGTTATATCCTGATCTCCAAGGTCTACTTTTGAGGAACCTCATGACAAATCTGACAGCAGAACTGTGTTCCACTCAAATACAGGAAGTCTCACTAGGAAGCTTTATTGGAAGACTTGACTACAAATGCAACAAGTGATGCTACCATTTGACATTTCAGTTTCAGCTGATCCAAAACAGTTGAGACTCTCCCACTCCTGGTGCTATTTGGAGTAATATACATTGCTGAGGACAGAATGGTGTCTAAACTTACAAAGAAAACTGGCATCAGAACTTTGTAATATTAGGAGTCTCCCATAGTAGCACATCAGGGTAAATTTTTTTTATATAAAAAGAAAAGGAAAAGGAAAAGGAAAAGGAAAAGGAAAAGGAAAAGGAAAAGGAAAAGGAAAAGGAAAAGGAAAAGGAAA
>WTSP01013112.1:36907-70493 GCA_025331215.1 Actenoides lindsayi
AGGAAAAGGAAAAGGAAAAGGAAAAGGAAAAGGAAAAGGAAAAGGAAAAGGAAAAGGAAAAGGAAAAGGAAAAAAAAAAGAAAAAAAAAAAAAAGAAAAAGAAAGGCAAGAATTTTGTGCTGTGATTGACAATGATGCTATTGTGGAACAGAAGGAGCCAGATCGTGCTTACTCTGCTATTGCTACTTGCCTTAAATTCCTCAAGATTTCAGTGTTACCAATTTGTTTCTTCTCTAAACTGTGATAGATCAGTGTAACAGCAGTGTGCATTTTCTAGAGAACTCTTTCTACCCATCACTTCTTCTACACTTTTCCCTTTCATGTTCAATTCCAAATATTTTTCTTGACCTTTTGGCCTGCTGTTTCTAGCCACAGACTTTGCAGAGAAAACCTAAAGCTCTGTCTCCTGTTAACCATAGACATGATGTAATTCTGCCTACCGTACTTCACTATTTTTTTCAGTATATGCATGTATTTACATATTCTGCTTAACTAGTCATCTGGGGAAGTATTGTGAGATCATTTCGTAAGATTGGACCAGATGGAATTTAAGCATCGTTTTTATAAGCAAATAGCCAGCTGCAGTTAACTTGGTATGAGGAACTTGTCCCCAGACATTTGTCTGAGTTGCAGATCCCTGGGGTTCAGTTTTAAATATCTATGTATATGCATGTTTATAATACTTAAAAGGACAAAACACAAAATAAAACAAAAGTTAAGATGGTACAGAAGTACACAGTGATTGCAAGCACTTCTGGGCTTCCAAATACATCCATCAAGCCCATGGGCACTACAAATCTGCAGGGGTCAGAATGTTTGGATATTATTAACATAACCATTCAGCTAGTCTTGGCAGTTATAAAATCAAGCAACAGGGTTAAACTTTCAGAAGTCTTTTTAATTTGTGGATTTCAAAAAGAAATTCCAAAGTTTTAAATGGCATTCGTATTAATGTTCCAAACAGGTGATAAGCCATAGTAGCAGCCTATTTAGCCAGTTTTTATAGCTATGGTCTTTATTGCCCTCCTGTTACTCACACCGTTGCTGTACATGAAGGTGCCAATTGGTTTCATCTTAATTCTCAAGTGGTGGAAAGGCAGGTTGGAAGCCGTCATGCAATACAGTTAATATGGCCCTTCTCTGCTGCTAATCCCAATGATGGATGTGCTGAGAGCATTCATTTGTATAAGCAGTTCAGGCATTTGTCCAATGCCTAGGCAAGTAATACTGTAAGAATCCAAGTACTCTGCATGTGTTATAGCTCACAGATACTCATTAGTTGCCAAGACATTGACCTTGTACCTCTACATTTAGTCAACAGTCACCCAGACAAAAATAATTTAATTTTAGTAAACACAGACACAAATTTTTTAGTTTTTGTGTATTCAGTTGTTTGGGTTTTTTTTAGTGATAAAAATACAGTAGTCCCTTTCTTGTTTTTTGGTATCTCCTTTGCAGTCCAAAGGTCTATCAGGTAGACAATATGCTCCCTTCAGAGATTTTTTTTGCCCTCCAGCAAGCCTTTCTGGCATTTCACAGAATCACAGACTGGTAGGAGTTGGAAGGGGACTCTGGAGATCATCTGGTCCCAATACCCCTGCAAAAGCAGGTTCACCTAGAGCAGGTTGCACACGAACACATCCAGGTAGGTTTTGAAAGTCTCCAGGGAAGGAGATGCCAAACCTCTCTGGGAAGCATGTTCCAGTGCTCCATCACCCTCAAAGGAAATAAGTTTTTCCTTATGTTTAGATGAAACTTCCTGTGTTCCAGTTTATGCCTGTTGCCCCTTGTCCTATCACTGAGCACCATTGAAAAGAGTATGGCCCCATTCTCTTGACAGTCGCCCTTTACATATTTTTAACTACAGATAAAGTCAGATTTGCAGTGGAGCTATGAGGTGCTTTAAATTAGAAGCTCAAATAAGCTTATTAGAAAACCATTTTGACTTAAACAAAAATTACTTATGAGAAAATAAATTCATTTTTAATCCCTAAACATCTAATACATTTATATATTTCAACTGTTGTTGAAATTTCCAGTTATTGCTAGCAAAAATCTCTACAGTTGAGTATGGAATTCACTTTTTTTCAAACCCTTATATTAATTATAATCTCTGTATAAGAAGTCCTAGGAGCCCTCATTCGATCTTTTATTCAAATTTCCTCACAGACATATTTTCTTTATGATAATTCTCAAGAATGTCTTAGTGAAGATATTACATTTTAAGAAAAGCTGTTTTAACATGAGCCTAAGCAGAAATGATGCACTTTATTCAAGCAAATTATAAGAAGAAAGCAGAAATTTGCAAGTAGTCTTAATTTCACTGCACTTTTAAGTAGGAACCTCAGGAGTAAACAAGTTTCAGTAGAGCTGGCCTAAATTGAAAAGGGTCCATATGCTAATTTTAGAGGTGCTCAAAGTAACCAGACATAATTTCAACAAGTCTATCATTAGCCCTGATTTGTTTCTCTTGGTTTCAACTGCCTCTATTAATTTCTCAGCCTGTCAACTTTTATACAAAACAAATTTTGTCATAAGAAAATATATCTTCACCCTTCCTTTTCTCCACATACATAGAGTTGTGGCTGTAAGAATATTTTTGTTTCCTTAAGTCTTCTGAATTCTGTTGTGTATTCATTCAGGGAAATGTTAGCTTCTCTTCTGGAAGCTACATGACAGTTACAGAGTCAAAGCCTATTACTTTTAGTATAAACACCTTGGTTCTATACCTCCTAATCAACAATGTTTTAAAAGAAAATAAACTTTTAACAGGGAAAATTTGCAGCAATAATGTCTCTGTGTCTTTTCTCATAAGAGTGAAATAAACCTTTTATACTTTTTTCAGATTCACTCCACTTTCTCTTATCCCCTCTGCTTTCTCTCCTTTGTACATATTCTTCATTTTGAAAGACACCATCTAACGATGAATTAATGCAATTAAGTAATCTCATCTTTAAAAAGTGACAGTTATTGACCTTAAAGTCTTCATATCATCTCTCTACAGTTCATTTCTATACAATTATCTTAAGAAAAAAATCAGTCAAATTAAAGAAATAACTATCTTCAGCCTCCATATGGAATCAATGTTTAGCTCTCATAATACATTTAAATTTTTACTTTAATTTTTATTTAATATGAGGATTTCTTTGGCTCCTAGAAAGAGAAGGCAAGGGATTAAAATTTGGTGGATCCTATGTGTGTAATTTGTAAGGATTAAACCAATACATAAAACATTCAAAAAAAAGTTTTGTGGATAGCTTGACCTTCACTATATTGATTTCTATCGAAACATTCTAAAACTTCTAAAGTATGACCTTTTCTTATTCAAAGATAAAAATATTTTTTAAACTGTCAGTGTTAGACATTGCAAAATAACATCAGACATTGAAAAATAAGTTGCTCATGATTGCATAAAAGTAGCACTGCAGAAGTATATGAGGATAATATTAACAACCTAACGTTACATGAAGTGTATGCTGGGAATGTGGGAGAAACAAACATTTCTCATCATTAGTTCCTGAAAGATGAAAATAGTATAGCTGCATACAAGTTAACATAATGATTTTCTGGCCTGTGCTCTGTAGGAGGAAGTATCTTCTACAAGACTGGGGAAAACGGTTACACCTATTCTTGAATGTTACTTAATGATCTAATCAAAGTGTAAATCTGTTCCTTTTAGAGTCTGAATTTTCTTTGACTGTCCTGACTATACTCCCACACTTCTGTGAGTTTACAAACACCAACAGGCACCTTATTCACAAATAAGTTTAGTTTTCTTCCCTGAGGATTCCAAGTGATTGAAGTATTACATATGAAGATAACACTTTCACAACTCAACCCTAGAACTTCCAAATACCCCCATGTCTTCTCATATAGATATTACCTCCACTTCACGACCTCTAATTGTAGGTGTTTTTTTTAAATTCAGAGCAATAATGTAATCTTAGTAACCATGATTCCCAGCGTATCTGTTGACTAGAACTTCAGGTTTAGCCCTTAAGCTTGCTAAGATAAACTACTTTTTCTAAGGCTTCCTAGTGTGTTGTGATTTCTTTGTGCTGGAGACTTCTGTTCCTGCTTGCTGCTAGAGTAGCACTTCTCAAAGGCTGCATTGTGTAATCCTCCCACCATGGAAGGACTCAAAGAAGTGGCAAGGTATTAGAGAAAGCAGTTGGCAGCAGCTCATTTCTTCAATGTCAGTATTTTGTGCCATAGCAGGGTGTAATCAAATGCCTTTGATTGTTTTAATGTCTGGAAGAAATTATGTTCCTTCATGAACAAAGAACAGATATCTTTATTTATATTTGTGATTAACAACTAGATTCTTCTCACTTTTCCTCCTTTATTGCTGATTAAGAACATGTGAATACAGGAGTTCTAGAAGTTCATCTCAAAGATGTTGGATACAACTGTCCTAAAACACAAGGCTCTTTCCTTCGTACAGGTCTTTGTGCCTATGATTGAATGGGCCAAGACAAGGTGCGAAGCACCCATGGAAAAATGGAGTAAGCATAACTGCACCTCTCATTACATGGCAGGGAAGTACATACATGTATGAAAAAGACTGAGCAGTACAGGGGAAACCGTCAAGGTGTGAATGTGTACATGGGTGCTAAAGCAATTCAATTGGTGTAATTATTTGCTGAAGCTTTGCAACACTAACAGTTACCTTTTCATCAAAAGACCTTTACATTTGGGTTTGAGGAAAGTAATATTCAGACTAGCTGTTAGGAAGACCGTGTTACATGGCTATAGTATTTCCCTATGCATATACTTGTAAAATTCTGAATGCATTTAAAAGATTTATCTCTAGAAAAACCAAAGGACTGTGAAATAAAATTTACACAGATAGCCTGAATGCTTACACAGACACTCTGAATATTCAGATTCAAGCCCATATCATTTGATTTCTATCTAAGTGCTTCCAAGATAGCGTGAAAGAGGTTCTTCACCCAGCACCATAAACAAAATAGCTTAGTGTCATTTTGCATTAGTTTGGAGCGGGCAGTATGCACACTGGAGAAGAAAGAATTTCTTGGACAGAGAAGGGACATGTATGCATCTGAGTACAGACAGTAATGGGCATTAAAAAGATTCAGTCTTTCTCTGACATGAAAAAATAATAAAAGTTTTAAACTCTGAGGTTCAGACTGACAAACTACTAAAAGGATCAGTTTGCCTTAGAATGAGAGGCAGTACTCCAAAGCTACTCCAAAAGGCAGTACTCCAAAGAGACAGTAGCAGGTGATAACCTGTCATGAGAATGGACAAGGGATCCTTCCAAAAAAGATCCATTGGTTGGATGCAATAGAGCATTTCTTACATAATTTGGTCTTTAAGAACAGACAAAAGCGATAAAAGGAAATACCCATTTTGCAATTCTGATTGTAGTTTTTAAGGAAGTGGGCAGTAATCTTCCTTGAGAAGTGAAGGACCAGTTATTTTCTTTCTCTTTTCTGTGAGGAACAGCTTGAATAATCTCACTTGGCCACTACCTGATCTTATATATGATACTCATTAGAGAAGAGGTAAAAGCAACGCACATGAAAGAATAACAGAGCTGAAAGCAGAACACAAAAATTAAATGGAAGGCTAACTTGTAGAACAGGCTTCTTGACAACATATTTGTCTTTAAGAGTCATAATGGCCACAGTGGAGATTAAAGTTCAAACCATATACTGCAAAAATCCAGCTTCAAAAATATCAGTGCAAAGCAAGATTAAGAGGTATTAAACAGCATGAGATGTCAACTTGTATTGAACCTGTAAGGAACATCAGGATGCAGGAAGTGAGTTGGGTTAAGGGATCAGTTTGTCTCCATATGGATAGCTGGAAGGAAAAATGCAGTTGTTCTACTTCTGTAAACAATTAATTTAACAAAGAAATGGGTTAGTTTTATGAATCATGGAATCCTCTCACCACTTATTCATTACCCTAACCAGTATGCATTAAAAAACAGTTTCAACAAAATAAAAATTTGCCTACATTTTGAAAATCAAACCAACATTTCATTCCTAAGATTGGAATAATTTGATTTGTAGTGACAAAGATTTTATGTCACTTTAGATTTATAAGTGAAACCAGCTGAATTAAATGAAATAAATTTGCAAGCAGAGCAACTCAAAAGAATTATTTCAGCGTGGCTCAACATGGCCACAGTAGTTCTTTTGTGTGTTGAGTCTTATCAGATCCATGGGGATGGACCCCTGTGCAAAGACTTTTCAAAGTCAAAGGGGCACTGGTGTCCACCCAAGCTGCTGATTTCTGGCCTAAAAGCCAGATCTTACCTATACTAAAAATGAGCTTAATGTGAGAAAAGATATCCCCATATGCCTTAAAATACAAAGGAGACGTTATTTGCGTTAGGAAGCTGGTAGCAAGGACTGGTGAGTACAGATCAGAGGAGCAGACAGATAAACAACAAAAATCCCAATAAATTATGTAAGAGGTGAAGAAGTTTTTGAACAACTCAGATAAGGCACTGAAGCTCTAGCTGGCTATAAATAAGAGCAAACTACAGTCATGATCAATATGGTTTCTCTAAGAAGTTTCAAATGGCAGTTTGACAGTCTGTTTATCAAAAAAAAAAAAATTGATTACCACTATCCCAGAAATCATTTATATTAT
Source organism: Actenoides lindsayi (assembly GCA_025331215.1). NCBI lineage: Eukaryota > Metazoa > Chordata > Aves > Coraciiformes > Alcedinidae > Actenoides > Actenoides lindsayi. Next base: position 43,535 of record WTSP01013112.1, read on the forward strand.
GCCTCTTTTTGCTATTACAGTACTGCTTACATTTAGTAATACATTGAAATTTAGGTTTAGTTTAGATATTTAAAGGACATATCACATGTTAAGGTTTAACTATTATCAAACATTTCACAAATAGGATGCCATATATACAAATCCATTTTAGTTATTTCATGCAACTCTTAACCTCTCTGAAAAAATATAAGCCCTATTACTGAAAAAACACAAAGCTTAGAAAATCTAGTTTCTAAAGCATATTTAGTTACATGAGGTGTAAACATCAAAAACAGGTTTTAAAAGACATGCGAGAAAACCACTACTGTAAAGATCTGAGTGTGCCTAACTGGTAGGTCTAGGCTCATTAAATGTCAAAATACTGTCTCTTATTTTCAGAACACAGAAATGTATATTTTTCATGTCACAGATGCCAGAGGTGAAAAGCAATTCAATTCCAAGCTGGCATGATATTAAAAAGAACTGCTGCAGATATTTCAGGAACAACAAACCCACTTTAGGCCTAAGGGAAAGCCTGCAGAGAAGTGTCCTTACTAAAATTTAAAAAGAGGAGCTTTGAACTACAACATGGATACAAATGCAGACCTTTTCTGCAAGCTCACAAGAAAAAAAAAAAAAAAAAAAAAAAAAAAAAAAAAAAAAAAAAAAAAAAAAAAAAAAAAAGAGAGAATGGTTTATTCCAAAATGGAAATACGGTCCTGATACCTCAGTAATAAAAAGCTCACAGGACCAAATATGTTTAGTCTCTTCCCTTCATGTTTAGCTTCACTTTTGCCTAAGAAAATGTTATCCTTTCAGATCAATAGATCTTGGTAATGGCCTCTGCAGAAGTCAATTTCCACTTTATTCTATATAGTAGGGAACACAGTATGAGAGACTCAAAGATTTATAAAGCATGTTGTGGGGCTGGGAAGAACCACAGGTTAAGTGCAGATCTTGCCTCCTGAAACTTCAAAAGGCAGTGAAAGAGAAATGAGGGAAAATGAAGGCAGAGAAGGAGAAGCTGATTAAAAAGAGTATTTAGGGTCTTCCAGACATTAAACTGAAGGTCAAAAAAGCCTAATAGTGGTTCATTAGGAAAAGAACCCTGAAGTGGGTGTAAAGCTGTAATAGTAATACATATATATATTTTAATATTTTTTTTTTTAGTATTATTTATTTAATAGGAGTCTTTAAACACTGGGCAGTACTCCCAAGGCTTGGCAGTGACCAACAGGCTGGAAACTAGCAACCACCTATGTAACAACTTACCAGCATGAAATAAGGGCTTCACAGTCAGCCTTCAATTTAAATGCCACATGCCTACCTCCTTTGGTTTATCAGGGAGCATCTAAGAAAATGAATAGCCTTACTAACATCAGCAGAGAAATTCCCCATACTGCCAGTACAACTGCCAAAACACCCTTCAAAACCAAACATTGAATTCAAGCAACTGCACAAGACCAGCTGAGTGATAAGACTTCTGACATATAAATCAAGCTCTAATATCACCCACCTTATCGTATATGATATTTTCATGCAAGATGGACAATGACACCACAAAACTACAGTGAAGTATAGTCTTTGGTCAATGGGGACAATGGTCTTGTTGAGAGAGGATTAGGTGAAAGTAAAATGCTTCGCAGTTAAGTTTGAACGAGCAACTGTCCATATAATTCTACTGCAGCTGTCCTGACACAGTTTTGGCACCCTTGCACGGTCTGTGAAAATGGCATCCCCTCAGACCTATTTGGAGCTTAGTTCTGGGGCAGACCAGGGACAATAAGCAGTATATATGAGACTGCACACTCGGAAATGAGAAGAGAGTTTAGCCATGTAAATAGATGGTGTGGCACCCACACTGGATCAGAGAAAAGGCGATGGACGTTTTGTTTGCAAGTATAGGTGAGCTGTATGGCCAAAGAAGTGAGGATAGCAGCATATGGATCAGCCAGAGCAGGAGCCTGTACCCTGAAGGAGACTATGGCTCCCCAGAAGATCACATAGAGAGTATCTTCCTAAAATAGCTGGTGTGCTGCAGTTTAAAACAAATAATTCTAGATAAAATAAATGCTACCTGAGCTCCTGCACTAAGTCGGAGGTTTAGTGAAAAGGAGGAATAGTGGTGGTCTCTTTATGTCTGTTCCTGTTGGCCAGAATTTCCCACAAGCAACAACCAAGCTTCTGAAAGGACTGTACAGCAAGCCTGCTGGGGTCTTGCTTCTCCTTCCTCCCAGTGACACATCACGTGAAGCAGATCAGAGCTAACAATGCAAGCAGCCTACCGGGTAGTAAAAGGCCAAATTGGAATGGATGGGTAAGATTTTGTTGTTTTCCCAGACAGAACCTTCCCTTGATTGTCTTGATACATTGAAGACAAATCATTAAGTTATTTCATTAATTGTGCTCTGAGACTTTAGGACTCGCTGTGCAAGTCTGGTTCATGTGAGGGAACAGCTGCGCATGTGAATAGTCCTGTTAAATTACTGGTGAGTATGTTCGCATCTGTGCAAGCTTTATTCCTATTATCAGGCTCTTTTAAGCTATATTTGCACAGAATGTTATGAAGAATGTCTTTGCAGTTCCCCAAAGGGAATACACACACTTTCACATTTTCATTTCTGGTTTGCAGACACACAGAAGGAAGTGAAAGAAACAGTTTGCTGTGGGAGAAATTAGTATTTTACCTTTTTTTTTTTTTTTTTAATCTGAAAGCACTTATCTTATTACTTCTTACTAATCCTAAATGCTTATTTCCAAGACAAAATGTTAATTGACATCAGAATTTATCACTGTAATAAGATACGCATTACCATGAAGGCATCATGAACCATTTTTCCACAGAGCTGTTAACAAGGATTCCTGAGAGCTCACCAGAATAGTTTTATGGACCATGCTTTATGCAGGCAAATTTTTTCAGAAAATCTCTACCTATCCTGATGGGCTTTCCTAGGCAGAGGAGAGCAAAAACCTTAGAAAAAACACTGTCTTACTGTTAGGAAGTGAAACAAATACTTAGATCTGGTTTATTTTCTTTCTGTCACAGGTAACTGTCATCAACTGACTAAATAAATACTACTGGAAAATTAAAGAAATTACTTTCCTAATTCACCGAGTGTTTGTGATAGGGTTGTGTAAAAAACACTAGCCAGAAATTGAAGAGGAGGTGTTTTAGAAACAGTACCTCAAGGACTGCTCAACTTAAAAGCAAAAGTATTTCCACCTTTTTCACTAGAAGACAAGTTTGGAAGATTGTTAGCAAGTTTCAGAAAGTTATGAACATTTGAAAATAACAAGAAAAAAATATAACTGTCTAGTGTGGGTTTTTTATTAAAAATGTAGTTATAATACAAATTTTCACCATCCATAAAATATAACAACTTGCTTAACACTGAGCAGTGATGCAAGATGTAAGGCAAAACACATCCATTAGTTTCAGAAATACTGTCTTGCTGTTCTTAATATGCCACCATTATAAGGAGCAGACAAAGACAGAGAAAAAGTTCAACATCCAAGGACAAGGAAAAAAATAAAGGAAACAAAAGCTACAGAAACCAATAAAGAAGTAGTTGAGAGAAATATACAGACACTAAATGATGAATTAATCTTGTATTAGCTAACCCATTTAGAAAACTAATGAAACTTTCTAAAGATGTAGATCATGTATGCTCACCTTTACAATCACAGTCAAAGTGAGACTGCACCTAAATTTAATTGATATTGTTAGGAAAGGAATATATATACTTGTAAATTCATTTAGAACTGTACTGAAGTACACATTTATTTCTATACTGTGTATAAGCCAACAAGATCTAAGACTCCTGTGGTATGAACTGAACTGTTCATTATATTCAGAGCTGAAGGCAATGCCTTATTTCAAAGCTTGCAAGCTATACAAAGACAGGTGAAGAAGGATAAAACATACAAAGCAGAATGATCAGTATGATGGTGACTCATGTCAGCTTGCTAGCATATTTTTGGTGGAAGGAAGAGGTATAATGAAAAGGTAATTAGTCAAACGGAACATATTTAGACTCCCAAAAAGTGAGAAAGGTGAAGAGGAAGATATGGAAGTGAGGTGAGGAAGTTGTCAGACATGAAGTCTGAATGAAGGAGTTTGCAAACAGATGAACAATGCAAGAGAAGTTCTAGTCCAAACTACGGTACACATTTTGAGTGCTTAGGAAATTGGTAAAAGTATTACAGTTTCTAGGTGGCTTTTCCTTGTTTGGTTTATTTTCATCCCTGAATATTACAGGGGTGGGGCAGATATGACATATGGATCCAATCACCTCCAATGATGATATCTTCCCTGTACAGTGTAACACAGGAGAAAGCATAAGGAAAAAGTCTCAGTTGGTCCTGTTTTATCCTCTTCTGTGTTCAGTGCTATACAGATAATTTTTAGGCCTTTTCACAATCTATACAGAAGTACGAGGATTAAGGACTCTGGTTTTCCCTTTCCTAGAACCATTTCTAGGAGGAATGCAGGGATGATCATGTGTCTCCCCTGTAGACCATTAGATCAAAAAATCATAAAGGGCATGCTTAGAAAAATACTTCATAATTGAGACAGAATAGAGTAGGAGTAAGGAGGAGAAGTAGGTTTCTGGCTTACTTTAGTCTCCTTAATACCCCAAAGAGTAAGCAGGAGTATGCTTCACCTTTAAAAGGACTATAGCAAATTATGCTCCCCACTCTATTTGAGGGGTTCCCCAAAGAAGGCATCATATTTGGTTGTGTTTCTCCCAGCAGAGTAACACAGGACACCATTTGCTTTCTCAATTGTGAGGTGGGTCACAGCAGCATCAGCTTAACATATTTTTTATTCTGCTATATTCTTCCATTATGTGAACTGTCTAACCTCATCTGTGCTCCATCCTAATGTTATACTACAAAAGAACGCTAAAAATATCAATGAATTGTTCTGTAAATTGTATTTCTAAAGAACCTCTGAATTGTACTGAATGCAGAAATATTTAAGCCATGCAAAACTTTATCGACCCTTTTCACTCACTCCCACTTTTCCAGCAGATGAGACAAGTAAGCAGTAGTTTTACTTGCCTTCAAAAAGCACTTAGTTTCTAGAAACTAAAACCAATGGAAATAAAGTCCACAAGTAATTAAAAGTATACAAAATTGTTTTCCAGAAAGTATCTACTGCTCACTATTGTAATTCCAGAGATAGCACAGAAGACAGAACTGTCCCATCTCCCCACAGTTTTAATTCATTAATCAGGTCGTATTCCTTCAACTTTTAGAATGAACTTAGTTCCTTTCCCACTTGTATTTTGATGTCATATCACGAACTAGATATGACAGAACATCAAAGGAATTAACAGATCACCTAATTCTGTGATCATGACAGCAATGTGAAGAGTATTTTCACGAATCCTGTTTCTACTTAATATGCAGTGGGGATTTTCTGACATTTTGCTATCATCTTGATTTCCAGAACTCTGCTCAGTGGTAGTAAATCTGTCCCCAAACAATCAACAATACAGCTGTTTTTCCATTTGCATGCATATTCAAATGAAACTGTTTGCTCATTTGATCTGGATGGTTTTATAATCACTTTGCAAAGGGGTTTTTCTTGTTGTTGGTCTGTGGTGGTTTTGTTTGTTTGCTTGTTTTGTTTTGTTGTGGGTTTTTTTTGTTTTTTCGTTTGGTTTGGTGTTTTGTTGGGGTTTTTTTTCCCCAAAGATGTATGTCCAGAGAAAAATGAGGTAAGTAACTTAAACCTTTTGACACTATTTCTGCAAAGCAACTGTTTTTCCTTTGTTAGGCTACTTGGACACCGTCTGCCACAATGAACATCACATGTTCATTCTTCCTTGCTCTAACTTTGCAAACCACAATCTGCTTCAAACAGTAAAGTGATACTGAGAAGTCCTATATTTAGTCATCTTGTAATACAGTATATCAGCAGGAACAGCTCCATCACTCAGCTGGAGCTGTGCCATTTCCTTGGTTGACATTAGCTGGAGAATCTCTTCTCTCAAATGGTGCAGAATCTGAAAATGACTCTTTAGATATGACCCTGAAGTCGTAAGACTTCATTGAGATGAAGTCACCACTGGTTAATTATAAAACATGGATTGAAAACCTTATTGACTTTAGAGATGACACACAGAAATGTCATCCAAGTTTGGAGCGTATGCTTGATAATTACCAAAGAGTTTCAATAAAGCTTAATTTTATTTCTATTTTCAGTTTGCTTAAACAATGATAAGTCACGCACGTATTTGCTTTCTTCTTTGGAAAAAAATGTTTCCCTACCAGAAGCAGGATTTTGAACCTTTACTCTCCCAGGAAAAGCATGTTTAGGAACACATGACTTCACCTGATTCCACAGTCCACTGGTGATTGTCAGAACCTGAAATAAAAACTTGAAAATGCGCTTATCTGCTCAATTTGATGAAATCAAATCAATGTAAAATCCAAATTTAGGTGCCCTAGTATCTTAAGTAGAAGTGTCTTGTTACCCACATACGGCTCCCCATTCTGACTGATGCTTTGTGAATGTGAAGTAGGCAAGCTCACAGGTCGATGCTGAAAGGTATGACCCTGCTGGCCCCATATTTTGAAACATGCCAGAAGCCTGTGTACAAATAGCGCTCTTTTCCTCACTTCACAAAATTCAGGAGTTTAACAAGTCCCTGAAGTGAGGCAGAATGCAAAGCCTCATCCAAAGCATCACAACAAGAAGCTGGAAGCCCTCTGGAGATCTGCAGTCCGCCAGTGCCTCCACTCTGCTGATCTTGTCTAAGCTGTGCTGAATGAAGGTCATCCTTTCAATTAATGCCTATTCCACCATAGCAAATTGCTTTTTTTTTTTTTTTTTTTCTGAATTGATATGATATACAAGACTTTTTTTATTATTAATAATTTAAAGGTTCCATCTTTATTCCCCTATCCAGTGGCCTGCTTTAAAGCATTAGTGGAGAATACTAATAGGGCTACTTTCGCATGGGAGAGGCTGATATAAGAAAGAGTACCTATAATAAGGTTCAGCATGAGGCATAGGTAATCCCTAGGTACTTTGTGATATTTGATTTGATTTGTGGTCCTTTGCAAAAGAGGCAAAACATGCTTGAACCTGATAAATGTCCTGTAAGAGAAACAAAAATGTCTACTGGCCAGAGAACAAAATTACCCCCAAAGGAATATGGTGCTTTAAGAAGGAATATTTTCCATATCCAACTTATTTCTAATAACAGGATGAGCTAGAGGAAAAGAAAGGTCAGATGTAGATGACTCTTCAAGCTTCTTCTATTAGTCTCTAATAATGCAGTATAATAAAGTTTTATAAAGAATAAAATCTTCCCACTATCTTATTAACTATCATCACTTTTAGAGTGGTTTAGACAAAACACTGCTACATTTATGTTTATTAAATATTTCAAAATACTTCAGAACTTTTTTAAAATTCCTTTTTTCATTATAGATTTTGCTGGGGGGAGTCTATATTTTCATTGACAACACCTACAATTTTGGGATCCTGAACTTGCTTGTCTATTATTGCCATGAACAGCACAGCAGCTAATGCAGCATGTCGTATGACTGCATTCTTGAAGACTCAAACCAATATTGACAGGGGCTATCTTTAATAAAGACAGTAGGTAATGTTTTTCCGGTTCTATTTGTCAAACAAAAGGGGTATTTCTTGTCAGCACAAATTTCACTTATCGTCCAAACTCTTGCAATGTGCTGATCTTGTGAAAGAAAAAAGCAGGGCAACAACCTGAAAATTCTTAGCATTGCTACATGGGAGTTTTTTGTTCTCTATCCCTTCCTGTTTGGCTTCAAGTACCTTGTAATTTGTGGATATTAAAACACTGCATTCCTGGAGAATAAATACTGATATACCTAATAGTGTAATTTTTATTTTTTCTAAGACAAGTCTTCTCATTCACAAGCACAAAAAATCCTTTTGATTTTTTAATGTCTTTGCTGATACGGTCTTCAGTTCACTCATCAAATAAAGATTCTATGTTCTGCCTAAATCAGTTTCCCAACTATTCAGAATTCCATTTAGGAAGCCATTGGCTGTATCCTTCACAAGTAAAGGACCTCCTCACTACTTGCAGACATTTAAATTTATTGAGCAAAGATGGAACTAGTTGAATATCAATGAGACCTGTATAGTGCAACAAAGACATTTCACATAGTATGTGAAGAGGATCCTGAAAGTAAAGAAGTCTTCTGGAGCTGACAAATGAAGAAGAAGTCTTGAAATACATCTTTATGATTTGTATAACAGGGCTATTTTAACTACCCATTACTCAAACTTAAAAGTAGGGAAGCATCTAGATGTTTAAGTGCATGAATGTCATAACACAACTGGTTATAAGACAGCATACCCTAAAAGAATATAGGACTGAAGAAGCTGGGACCTCAGAAGTGACATATATAGTGTCCAGTAGAATGTCAGTCTTAGCACCCCTAGAGCAAATTAGTAGATTTTCAACTTTTCATAAGCTAAATCAGCAACAATATATACTATTCATTATTTTAATTAATGAATGTGTGTCTGTAAGAAAAGGCTAAAAAAAAGAAAAAGAAAGATAAGAAGTGCTTGAAAAATGACAACATAGTCATCTTTCATCTTGGTGTTATGGCTTGAAGCCTTAAACCACTATGGGAAATGAAATTACACTGCTTGTCCTATCCTCCTGGTGAAAGTGGCTGACTAGAAGGACTTAATCACACACACCACACGCACTTATATAAATGTGCAGAGAAGACTTGCACTAATCTTTCTTGTTATCACCAGCACTGAAAACACTAGTCTTCCTTTTATTCTCTTCTAAATATACTGCAAGCAGCTCCAAGCTTTTCTCATTAACCTCTCTTTTCTATACTTATCAGCATCTTTTCCACATTGTTGGGGCCATTTTCCAAAGAATTGTTTGAGGGGAGGGGAAAAGCCAAAGCAATAATGGGCTCAGGGTCACAATTGTAACTGCTCTGTATAATAAGCAAACCTGAAACAGTAAACTGAGAAAGAGAGAGGGAAAGAGAAGGAGAGAAAAGAAAATGCTGACTTGGGTCAGGGGTCAGCTCTCTGATCTCATTGTCAGCGCCTCTGCCTTTTGCATTATGGAATTTGTCTTTCATTACCCTGTCTGCCACTCCTGTCAATACACCCTGAAAAGACTCCTCAATAGGAAATTGTAAAGTTCTGGTTGAAGTAACATGGGGAACTGCCCGCAGAGGACAGCTTGCAAATCACCGCTCTTTCCCGGGCTTCTGGTCTGGTGCCGATCTTTCCTTGGCACTGCCCAGCAGAGCATCAACAGCAACTGCAAGGGACCAGGGGTTACACAGCCCTCCCAGCAAAACAACAGAGGCAGGGCATCCCTGTATAACTTTAACATGTGAGCCTCTCAGGTGCCACAAAGGTAAACAATGCGGGAAAGCCTATTAATAAATAAGAATATAAAAATTATTTATTTCACTGAGAGAAACAACATAACGCTCCTCTGCACCAGTGCATGGGGTAAAATGAAAGCTCTGAGTGTGTTAAAGGGAACTTTATGCAACATACACCACAAAGGTATCTAATACTGGTTTATTCCTTCTAACTTCCTTCCTTTAACTGACTGGGGATTTCCATCACAGTTAAGAGAGTTATAATCTCCCTGACATTTGTGCTATATCAGTCTATACTCGAGGTTCTTTCCAATTGAGTAGTGAATCATCATTAGCACTGCTGAATGTCCCAAGGAGGATTTTTATTAGGTATGGATTCATGAATGCTTCCAGTGACCAAACAAAAATATTTAGCCATTAATATCCCATTCGAAATGTCAGATTTCCTTTTGTTCTCAGTTTATCCTTCAATTTTAGCTACGCTGTATTTAAATACTTTTAAAAATAATTTTTATTTTAATTTGAAGTCTTTTCTTCCAAACTCTTATTATAGACTCAAATTTGTGACACATAGCCTAAAATTATTTATATGACTGGCAAACATATAACACTGGAAACATTCTCTTGAAATAAGGCTCGTACATCCACTCTTTGTTTCTGAAGTTCTGGCAAATTGCAATTAAAGCTTCCCCCACAAAGAAAACCCAACAAACTTACTCATTCAGAGACAACCTTTAGACGTCAGTGTATTTCAAGATTTCAGTGCCCTTGCAGGCAAATACAGAACTTTGAAGCCAAACTTCAGTCTCTGCACAGTTCTGTTCATAAGTGTACTACGATATGTCTCTTGTAGCTGCAAAACTTATCTAAGTTTACCAAAAAGAGCTGTGGTGTGGTTCATAGAATCCAATCTCACACAACTTTAGCTTCCTATACAAGTGAAAGCTCACTAAAAGAACAGTCTCACTTCCATAACTCTGCAAAAATCTAAAAGTCCAAAGTAGTCCACAGGTTGTTTTCTTTTGAAACAAAAGAGAGGAGACAAAATATGTTTTGGTGTGAAACCTTGTGATATTGGCATGATTTATGCTGCCTACCAAAGCTCACAGAATAACACAGAGAGTCTTCATCAGTGTCAGAAGGTCTGTGGAATTCTAGGTAAACGGAATTACCACAGTTAGTGTGTTGTTGAATTACCCTAAAGCCTATTGTGGTGGGTTTGACCTTGACTAGACACCAGGTGCCTACCAAACCACTCTATCACTCCAGTTCCTCAGCTGGACAGGGAAGAGAAAATATAACGAAAGCCTCATGGATTCAGGTGAGGACAGGGAGATCACACACCAGTTACCTTCATGGGCAAATCAGATTCAGCTTCGGGAAATTAATTTAATTTATTACCAACCAAATTAGAGTAGGGTAACGAGAAATAAAATAAAATCTTAAAACACCTTCCCCCCACTCCTTCCTTCTTCCTGGGCTCAACTTCCCGATGTTCTCTACCTCCTCCCTTTAAGCATCACAGGGGGACAGTGAATGGGGGTTGCAGTCAGTACATCACACGTTGTCTCTGCTACTCCTTCCTTCACACACTATTACCCTGCTCCATTGTGGGGCCCCTCCCATGGGAGACAGTCCTCCACAAAATTCTGCAATGCAAGTCTTTCCCATGCACTATGGTTCTTCATGAACTGCTCCAGCGTGAATATCTTCCACAAGGTGTAGTCCTTCAGGAAGAGAATGCTCCAGCATGGGTCCCCCACAGGGTCACAAGTCCTGCCAGCAAACTTGCTCCAGCTTGGACTCTTCTCTCCATGGGACCAGCACAGGCTTCCCACAGGGTTACAGTCTCCTTCAGGCATCCACCTGCTCCAGCATGGGGGTCCTCCATGGGCTGCAGGTGGATATCTGCCTCACCAGTCTTCACCACAGGCTGCAAGGGAATGTGTTCTCCAGTGCCTGCAGCACCTCCTCCTCTTCCTTTGCTGACCTTGGTGTCTTGGTTCCTCTAAAATATTCTCACTCCTCTCTCCAGCTGCTGTTGTGCAGCATGGTTTTTCTATGCGCTTCTTTAATATGTTATCACAAAGGTGCTACCACCACAACTGATGGGCTTGAGCTTGGCTTTGTCCAGTGGTGGGTCTGTCTTGGAGACAGCTGGCATTGGGTCTATCGGACATAGGGGAAGCTTTCAGCTGTTTGCCACGCAAACCCAATACACCTTTTTTAGAAGATGAATTAACAACTCTCAAGGGGTAATGGGAAGCTCTCCATGATAGGAACATTGAGACTGGACTTTTTTTTCCCCAAAATTTACATGTTCTATTTCAAAGTGAAATTAATTTTGGCCAGTCCTATAATCTCTGTTTTGGCTGAGGTCAGGTTAGATAACCACAATAATTCTTTATATCCCAACAAATCCCTAAGGGGAATGGATGACCTGATCCAATCTGGAACTTTTGAGGATTGCCTGAGAAAGGAGAGATTTCAATTCTGACTTTGATCCCCAAAGCCTTCATATTGCTGCCCATCTCAGATAGATCCAGAATGGACAACCAGTTGTGCTTCAGGAATTACGATGCATAAAATAGTTGTATACTATCTACTGTACTTCCTAATATGTAGTTACTGGAGACTGCTCATGAGTAGGACAGACTGTCCCATTTTCATAGTCAGGTGCATTTGTCAAAGCTCCGTATCTGAGGAGGCTTACATAGGACAGCCCTTCAGGGGCACAGACGTAGCACAAATGCCACCAAGTTTCTGATTTCATTTGGACTAAAAGTAAATGGTACAATGCACACACAAGTACCCCTACAGACCAAAGCAAACTAGATTATTATGAAGTAGTACCAAGCTCTGATACAAAGGCAAGCTTTGGAATGGGGAGAGTTGGCTTTTTTTTTTTTTTTCCAAGAACCTCTTTTGTGCTTGTGCTGGTGTAGGAAAGTATACCACTGTATCTCTAAGAGCACTTGAGCCATTTATTTGTATCTTACTGATAGGTAAAGAGTGTAACGCAACTCAAGGGTCTGTGTCATTTCAGTATACAAAAGTGAATTTCACCCACAGCAATCCCACTAGCCAATTTACCAACAGATGTTGTTTTACAAGGAGATCTATTAAATGAATTTGTCCTTCATTAAGAGACACTATGTTATAAAGTTTCCCCCAATAGCTTTCCAAAGCACACTTGCTCCCAATTTGGTTGAAGTCCAGTCTTTGCTGTAAAGTGCAAAATACTTGGCTGCTAAGTAAAAATATATAGCAAGTAAGAAACACTTTTTAATTAATATAAAAGAAGTAGTTGTATTATTAATGGTGGTACTGGGAAAAAGTCAGTTTTATTTTTCCTCCTAAATTATTATTATATGTCTCCCACTGCTGGCATTTTCTTTGAAATAATCGTCCTTTTTCCAAAAGGTAATGGATACTTTTACTTCCATACTTTCCCTTTATGAGCATTTATAAGCCTCACTGCACATACTTTATCCAACAGGTAAGGTTCTACCTTATAAAAAAGCAATTTAGCTTTATAGATTTGGCAAAACTGAACACTTGGTTAAATGAAGGGTGCCTCATTTAAGGAATGGCATATCTGAAAGGGCCTGTTATCACAGGTTTAAGTCAGTGTAAAACCACCATCCAGTACACTACTTTGATAGGGATGGAAACTGTTGCTTCTGGCAGAGTCTCACATCGGTGGGTGCCTGGAAATTTAGCTGGACAAAAATTGGTCTATATCTTCAGGATGAATTTTTTATTTGAAACTGTATTCTTCTGTATAGGAAAACATTTGTTCAGATATTTGATACATTATTTGCTCAAGTTTTTAAGATACATTGCTTTCCAAAATAAGGGACTTCAAAGGAAGCATTTGTAGAACAGGAATCATAATGAAATTCTACCATATTAAATGTTATGCTTTCTGTATTCCAATTTTAATCAATGTAAAATTCAGACATCCCAAAATTATTTTCATTTGAAAGAAAAACAAGTCAGAAATGGCAGAAAGAGGTAATTAAATACTAGGGTTTATAATGTTAATGAGATTAACATTTTATAATAACCCTAGGTTATTTTATTTTATTTTTACATTGGCAGAAAATAAAATAGGTAAATACTAGGGCATTTGAGGGTCATTTTGTCAGCTTTGCCCACAGTCAATTTTTATTAGAACATTACCTGATCGACTTTAAGAGATAATCTGTTAAATGGCATAAGACTACTTTTGCACAATTTTAACCTTAAAAAAAGACTCCTTTGTTTTCATTCAGCACACAGTAGTTAGATATATCTTGCAAAACTTTCTTTGGGGGGGGGTGGGAGTAATTTAAAATGTATGTAACTTTATTTTTATAGGGTTTGTTGTTGTTGTTGATTTAGTGTGTGTGTGTGTTTGGGTGTTTTTTAGAATTAGGGGATGGCTTTGTGGTGTGTTTGTTGCTTTGGGTTGGAACTTCTTTGTCCTTTAGTGAAAATTTGATTCAGAAAGGAACAGATGATCTTAGATCTTAGTCTTCAAGGTAACAATCTCTCCCTACTTTTGAAATATTCCCCAAGATATCCAAATACTTTTCAGCTTAATAGTCCTGGTGATCCTTTAGTAATAAAAAAGTTGGGCAAGTTGCTTAAAACTATTGTTGTATTTTGTAAACAATTTATCTACCACTTCTTTAGAGCTGTTGTCACCCATAATCCTCTCTTGTGTACCACTGACAGAGTGACCTTCATACTCACTGGCTCATCCATCATACAATGAACTTTTCACTCTACACCATGCTCAATCTCTTCCTAGTTAGGAAAACCTTTGTCCACATCCCACTTTGCCATTCACTACAGATTCTGTACTGGTGCAAATGTGTATCAGAAATGAAAAAGGAGGAAGTGGCAAAAGATCACTAGTTCAGCATCTTTGAAAGTTAGTACAGATGGTTACCTTTAAAGCACATCTATCATTCTCATTTGGAGCTCCTTAGCTAACAAGCTGCCCCCATTTGTGGTCCCCAATTTGACAGAAGCTACCTAGTGAATCAGTAACAGTGAAAAACAAATTGCCATTTGAGAAATGCAGTTTGTCTGTATTGCAAGACACTTTCTGCATTTGCCACACATGCCTAAAAGAGATTGCTTTTTAAATCATAAACAAACTTGTTAAATGAATTATATTAAAGAAGGACAATAAAATGTTACCTTCTATCTTTTGCAATTGACAAAGTTTGTTTTCAAAGTTGCTACAGAAAACATTATTAAGGACAGGGGATTAACCCTGTTTGCATATTTATGTACAAGGTCTTGTGTACTCTGGCACTAAAATATTTCTGGCTTCTCCAGAGAACGGGTTAAAACATTCCATTTCAGTGCAGTTCTATTTGTATTTAATTCTTATTTTTCTCGACATTTCTTAGGCTTGACTAAAACCTAATCTCGTATTTTAAAATCACGTCTTCAACTGTTTATTTTACATGGATACAGAGCCAGTATCAATGACTTTTTGGTGCCTCTGGAAAAAAAATAAAATAAAAGAGAAATGTTTACTCTTATGTTGGCACAATGAGATAGGATAGGAAGTGGGTTATTGGATTCCCATGACTTGTTATTGTTTTACCATTAGGGTTTTTTAATTTATTTTATTTTTCCAGAGATTTTCAGAAAAGGTTTTAAATAATATACACTTATTCTTTTAAATTATATATGAGAGAATAAATCATGGAGGGACCTCAAGCTTAGAAAAGGGAAAGAGAATTATTAAGTTGTATTTAATTATAGCAAGATATACAGCAAGCTGTACAGCTGATGTAGAACACTAAGGATTGTCAGTGGTATGTCATTGACAGTGGTAGATAATGAATGTAAGGAGACTTTGCTACGTTTAAAGTCTTGAATCATTTGCTTCATGAAGATAGAGTTGGACTCCAAACATTTTCTATTTGCTATTATTTATCACAATCATATGCTATCAAATTTGCACTAAAAGTACAATTTACAAATCTTCAAATCAGCTATTTATCAATAATTTATCTACTTTTATTTAAAAAAAAAGCAAAATAAACAAAAGAAAACCCAACAAACAAACAAAACCCACAAACCAAAAAACTTTTTAGACTAAATTCCATGACTGGAAATTCAATTAGGCAATAAGTGCCATATGAACATTTGTTTTTTCCTTACAATTGAAAGAGTCTTTATACTTTGTATTCTAGAATTTTGTTGATTTGCTAATCCTAGAACCATGAACATGGACTCTTTCTCAGAGATGTTGACATAACTAAAAAATACAGGTTGGTGTAACTTTAGCAATTTGCACCAGAGAAAATGAATCATTACAACACAGGAAAAAGAGGTATCTAACTTAAAAATCATTCACTTGCCAAGGTTTGGTCAGACCTTACACTCATTCACTAGTACTTTCTCCAGCTTTGCCTCATAGGTGCTAATCTGTGAAACTTCTAAACCTTTATTTCTCAGTTGCATAAATGTCATTGCCAGAACTGTTTTTAGTTTAAAGCTTGTGCCTTTTAGCTGTGTCTAAATAGAGGAAAAATATAAGGAAGTAAAGTATTTTTAATGTAGACTCTAAGCAGCAAAATTAGCCCTAATAAAAATAAGTTGAAGTTGAATTTGAGTATGCTTGTTTGTCCTGAGGTAAGCTTCTAAAAACTACAAATAGCTTGAAAGATCTCTTTAGACTGTAGTTTTTTAGGCCTAAATTCCACTTTGATTTGATTAAGAATGCCTTAAACAGAAACACCTCTTAGTTACAGTGGACCCCAGTGCAGAAGATATTCCTCATTTCTACTGATTAGCAAAATGAGGTGTTGTCAAAGCAGGCATGATCTGCTGGGCAAGAAAAAACTAAGAGGAGGCACACGATACCGGTAAGGGGAGTAGTCTTGTTTCTTCTCTTCAAGATGATAACCACTTGTACTTGACTAAATGTTCACTTGCCAAACTTTTGGGACCCTCTTGCCCAGCTCAGAGACTCAATACACACTAGAAATCAATTTCTGACTCGTCAGTGTAGCTGGGAGGTTGAAGGTCAGGATTTCCTTCCCAATATGATAAAGGCCAATAAGAAAATACAGAAGTATTGTATATCACCTAAAGACAAAATCTTCTCTACAATATCAACAAAACCATGAGATACTGAGAACCTTAGATTAACTGTTGAAATTAATCTAACTAATAGAAGTCAGAGGAGAATTTATCATTGAATTTCCATTTGCTTACACAAAGTGCATGTAGGGTAAATAACAGAAAAAAAAAAATATTGTAGCAATTATAAAGGGAATGACTGCAACAGGACACCAGCTTTAAGCATGGAAGAAAACCTTTTGCAAGTAGAAAGCATGGTACCAAACAGGTTGAGTTAATATTGTTTTTGCTGTTTTTCTGCCTTGTCTCTCAATCTTAAGTCAGCTGAGCAGCAGCTTTCTTAGTGGGAAAAAACAGGAGGAGGTCAGGCGGAATGACCTCCCTATTTTGTCTCCCAGTGGCCTGCCTCACATTTACTACACCTTTTGACATCCTTAAGTAGATATCTCTTTAAGTGTTCAGTCAGTAAAACAAACTGAAATACGGGCAAAGGAAAGGGGGATGGGTAAAGAAGCATACATTGTAGAGCTCAGATTGAACATAAGGTACACGCAACATATAAAGCTTAGTTCCTCAGCCATGGATCAAAAACTATTCCATGTATTCAAAAAATACTAATTTACATTTAACTACTAAACTATTACAGTTTTCAAACTGTGTCACTGAGTCTTACTTAGGAGAAATAAGCCATATTCTAAAGTAAGCTCCAGAGTTACTTTTCACAGACTTTATTCATTTGCTAATTCATCAACAGTATTTTGAAAGTTATTACTATTAACTGGACTAATGAATGAAAAGTGAGGAATGCTGGTGTGTACTGTACTTAATGAATCCATGCAATGCATATATGAGAAATCAATTCATTGAGGAGTCATGGCAGAACATACGTGAGATGTGTGATAATGGGATCTGTGGATTGGAGGATATTATTTCAAGACTGTTGTGGAAAAGTTCCAGATGTTCTGCAAAATTTATAACAGCATTTTTTTCAATTTTTAAATTATATATTTTCCATTAATTAACCAGTTTAAATATTATGCTATGAAAAGAAATTCTTAAATAAATATCAGATGCAACCCATACACTTTAAATAATCAGTACTATAAATTTTAACATCCTTTACTAGTTGGATGTACCTGTTTTCATCTGTAATCCCCAAAAAACAAAGCTGAAGGATGTGATAAGGATTTAAGACCACAATAATTTGAAAAGCAATTTACAAGATCATGGATCTAAAAGTTTCAAATGGGACTATGAGATATGCTCAACGTAAGAAAAAGATGGTGAGTTTTTGGGTTTTCAGAATTCTTACTCTTCTCTGATTCTCATATTGCTAAATCTGATCAAAAGTTCTTATGCTAATCAGTTCATTTCAGCATCCATAAAAACTGGAAGTTTCAAGTACACTTTTTTTTTAATGAAAGACTAAGGATTTTAGGAAGATCAGATTCATATAGCTGTAATTAGGTACGTATCTTCCAGAATTAATTCATTTGGATGACATTGCTTTTTTAAAATTTGAAAAAATCAAATTGTCTTTCATTTTCTTTTTCTGAATCTCACTGTGCAGCTCCCCACTCTGCATATTCTAAAGCAACTTCCCAAGTGGAATAACTACTTTAATTATTTTTTTTTTCCAGTATTTTGATATTCATTTTAATACAAATCAATCCCTACTCAGAAAAAATCTCTTGGTAAACAAATTATTAGCTATTGTTTACATTGGTGAAATCTGTACTTTTCTATTGCTGCACTGTCCTGGTTTCGGCTGATTTGTGAAAGTTAAACTAAGTATTAATACTGGGTCAGACAAAAGAAAAAGGAAAGAAATCAGATTTTGTCAGTCAGGTGAGCAAATATGAATGAAATACAGAGATATCTGGCTTCAGATGTGCTAATAGCAAAAGAATTCAGAAAATGTCAACAACATCAATGATACATTTAAGGAAGTAGCTAATTCGCATCCCAGAGATCTCCTAAAATGTATTAGCACATGGCACTGTTACGTATCAGGAGAAGACAAGGCATATTGTAGACCTGCTGGCTCTGTTTCCTTTGAAATTAAATCTCTGGATAACAGTAAATGGGACAAAAGATCCTACCTGGATCTGGTCAAAACATTTTAACAAACTTTATTTTTTCAGAAACATGCTTCTTTGGCAAAGCCACACACTTCTGCAATGACACATGCATTTATAAAGCTTTAGATGCGAGGATTCCCACGTTTCATGGGTGTGTGGTTAATCTGGATGTTTTAAAACAATCTCCTTTTTGGAAAACAGAGGATTTTTCTTTGCACCATGAAACCAAGAAGCTGCATCAGTGTAATGCTGCCCACCTATTAAGCCTTTCCGAAAGGAAAGGTATTTCAGCTCAGAATCAACACTGTGATGACATGGCTTCCAAAGTGAGGTTATTCAAGATCCCCCATGCAGGCAGAAGTAGTCCAGGACAGCCACTCAATACGCAAACATTCCTCTAGACGCAAAGGCATTGCATTCTCATGGTTAGGCAGCCTGACAGCAGTCTCTGCCTATACATTATTCACCAGAAGATTCTTTCTCTTTGATATATCCTTTCTGGAGAAAGGCAGAAGAATGGAGGTATCAGTCTCTGCACCCCTAAAAACTGTGTATGAAATATTGAAATTCTAGGCTATGCTACTGAAAATCTGACAGGATACATAGTCTAGACACTGCAGGAAAAAAACTGTCCCCAAATATTTAAATTCCTTTTTATTAGGAACTGTCTTCCACTTCAGTTGTATTAAAAGAGTGGATTCATGTTATGTTCATTTTTTAAACTTTTGAGGATGATCTGATCACAAAAGTTTTGATGGTTTTTGACCACATTTGGCAAATGAAAATTCTTTGCGTACTTAGACAATTTTGTTGCCCAGTAAAAAAAAAATAAATTAAAAATCTATTTTGTTTTATGAGTAAATACTTTAGGATCAGTTTACTTAAAGGAGACACCAATAATATATTTTTATCTTCAGTGGTTAACACATTTCTTAAACTGGCTTTCTGAACTTGGCATTTTCTCTCCAAAATGTCCCATTAATTCCTATTAGGGAGCTACTAGTAAAGAAAATTGCATGTTAACTTTTATCAATCTGTATGAATATATGTTAACCATTCTCAGTTAAAAGCTTGCCTTTTAGCTCCACTCAAGTGAAAACACCTAAAGCAGTGCACACATTGGCAAATCATTCAGAAGATTAATGCACTTAGGCCTGTACAAAGAGTCAGAGATGTGTATTAGCATTATAGATTTTAATTTGAAATGATGTCAGTCTTTTCTCAGCTGCATTGTAGTGCAAGGACTGCCATCTGCTTATAATAATGAATCTGACAATCCACGTAAATGTGATTTGCTGCTCCTTTTGCCAACATAATGGCCTGGATATTGATCCTAATGGTAGAGCAGTTGCTGCCATTTCATTCAATAGAAGTGGGAGGACAGGGTGCAAGAGTGAAATTTCCAGGACTTCTTCTGGAATGACAGCTAAGAACAGAGCTGTGGGGTTTTCATTATGGGAAAGGATGTGGATATTCCTTGCTCTCACTATTCTCCTGGAATGAACCACAGAACTCACTTCAAAAATGCAACAAAAAAATGTAAAAATGAGTATCTGTAAGGAAAAGGAGCTCACAACAAGAAAGAGATAAATTAAAAAACTCCCCCGCATGCAACTATTCATTTCTGTTCCTGTTGATGACAATCAAGATGGCAATAAGTTGGGGAAAAGGTGATTTAATAATCGCCACATTGTAAGACAAATGTAGAGCCTGGCAGTGACTTTTCTCTGCTCTATGAGAAATGAGATGTCTGAGGTACAGGGTTTTATGTCTCCAATTTCTCCAAGAGCACTTACACCCCTGAAGAAAGGCATTCAGTGGTGAAAGTTAAGTGCCATTCAGAAGTCTCAGATCTTAGAGAGAAACTTCTCTCCCACTAACAGTAAATGCAAGGATTTCATGCCTGCCCTTTTTATCACTGAAGTGCAGAATTGTGGGTGTCCCTCAGCATGGCTTTCCTCCAGGAAATGGAACTTGTTTTCCCAGGAAGTGCTCAGACTTGGAGCTGACTAGAAAGGAGGTGAGAGGCTATTTCCCTAAGCCACAACAATTATTATCTCTAAGTTGATTTTAACTCCACTGTTAATGTGATTTGTGCAGGGCCCGACAATATTACAGCAACATTATAAGAGAGTGCACAGCTGTTTCCATGACAGCCAGAAGACGTAGGGATGGAAAATGCCATTTGAGATAGCTCAGAAGTGTTTGATTGGTACAAGACATAAGGTCAGCAGCTTTAAGGAGTAAACTCCTGTAACACTTCTGCTGATTTTCTTCTAAAAGTGGAGTTCGCAAGACTTTGAATGTTAATTATTAATAGATTTTAACCAAAGTAGTTAAAAGATAAAGATGCTGTTAATTTTACCTCAAGCAGTTCCTTGTCCAGGCAGTATGACCTCAGTAACTGAAATACTAATCCCCATGGTTATTTGAACTGGTTGCTCACATTTACACTCAAATTTTACAGCATACCAAGAAGTCATGTATCAAGCAGCTTCTACACAAATCCAATCCATGACTGTTCCTTTACTTCAAACAGCTTTAACTACTGATTTTTCAACTTTCATTTCTAACCTTGTAGATTGTTATATTTATAAATGGAACAGACACTGATCATTTCAGGATATCTCCAACAATCCATCATCTTCATGTCTTTTGATCTCCTAGGACTAGAATTTTTAAAAAGTGTTCTCTCAAAGTGTAAAACTACCTACCAGTAAGAGCTGCAGTACGCATGTAAAATTTCTGTATTATTCTATCAACATCAACCATACAGCCTCTTGATTTAATATAGTACATCTCAGAATACCTTACATCCTCTGCCTTACTTGAAGGAATAGGTGTTTATTGTTTATTCCCCACAGAGCAGTGCAGCAGTGAACAAAAGCCCAGTTAAGAGGCAGAGAACCTACACAAAAAGAGAGAGTATGAAAGAAAGAGAATAAAAATAAAAAGAAAAAAAAAAAAAATCCCAAACCTATAACCAACAAGCTTACATAAACAGCATAAAAATTTACCAAATCAGTACAAAACTTATTCTCCTACTTTTTATCTGATGATTAGTGATAATGAAGAACACCTTTTATACTCACTTGACAGAAAAACCCACCTGCCATGAGGCAAGTAGGCAAACAACATTTGGCACAACCACAGAAAGGCATTATTCTTGTCTATGTATAGAAATCTTGAGGTGACTTTGAGAATCACCTCTCTTGACCTGCTGGCCATGCTTCTGTTGATGCAGCCGAGAATATGGTTGGCTTTCTGGGCTGTTCTCACACATTGCTGGCTCATGTTGAGCTTTTCATCAGCCAGCACCCACAAGTCTTTTTCCTTAGGACTGCTCTCAATCTATACTCTACCCAGCCTGTACTAGTGTTTCAGATTGCCCTTGCACTTGGCCTTGCTGAACTTCATGAGGTTGGCATGGGCCCACCTCTCGAGTCTGTTCAGCTGGGATTGGATCAAATATGGCTGTGCAAATACAATGCATACAAGTGATATGCAACTCTCTAATATGACAGTACTCTCCCAGATGACAAGTGAATGCAGATCCACAGCAGCACGTTGTCCACGCTGAGGCAATACTCATCTAACATTTAGCATCAAAAATTTCTCAGATTTACTGTTTTGGGCAGCATCAGCATCAAGTCCTTTTGAATTTCTTTAATGAGAAATGGAAGAACACCAGGAGACCTAGAATACTATCCTGCATGTTAAAACAGAAACACAGATTTTCTACCTTATGTGGAGCAGAAGGGGGTCTGGACTTGTGTCAGCTTTCAACTCTGCCAGCAGTCCCCTCAGGGGCCATAACTGAATAGACTTCATTTGTCTGACAAAAAAAGGACTTCGTTTTGGAGAGACCTTTCAAGGCTTCTGTCTGGGAGAGTTACGGAAACAAATTAGCACATTTTTCAGTTGTAATTGGCATGTTTTCTGATACATCAGTAAATATGTGGTGTATGATTACATCTCCCAGAACATCTCATCCGAACCTTATCTCTCTTCTTGAATATAATACCTCCTTTTTAGTAATAACAGTTAAAAACACTGAGTGGGATGAGTCCATTTTTGAGTTTACATGTATAAGTAGCCAAGAAAGTCTTTCTGCAGGAAAAGAAGAAACAAAAAAATGTTTGTCAGTGTTTCTTAATCAGCAGAAAGGGAGCAGCTGTCAGCCTGCCGGAATTCAGAATTTAGATGAGCTGTGAGGCCACACTTCTGCTACCCTGCATCTGGTTTGGAAACAAAGAACAACCTGTCTTTGGTTGCTCTCATCTTGTAAGTACAACTACCGCATAGGTAATTAACACTCCATGATAAGGGCTTAGTTTTGCATATCTTCATTTCTACTGACTCTTCCACAATGCAAGTCTTCTTCCCGCTTGCGACTGAAACAAAGGCTATGCAGAGGACAGAAAAACTGATCTTTTTCTGATGGCGAAGTGAGGCAAATATTATTATTTTTTTTTAATTTCCTTGAAAACACACCATCTTATGTAATACTTTAAATGTAATTTTTAAATTTACCCTCGAAAGAGTTCTCCTTCCCTTCCTCTCTAAAATGTCTGGGCATTAACCTTCTTTGTGAAGTACACGATAACTAATACTAGTATTTTTAAGACAATCTTCAAAACCAAGAGGTCTTGGAATGTATTGGTGTTATAAAGTGAGAAAAGTTTTACTCATTTGATGTTGTATATAGTATGAGTTCAGTTGTGCTGTCTGTAAACTGATGAACAGAGATTCACCTCCACAGGGCAATCAGACTTCTCTTATTCTCTGCTCCCCATTTCATCTACAATAAAGTCCAGGCACAAGACTCATTCAGTTCTGCTGTCCGTGGGACCTGAGGTGAACACTTGTTTTCATGGGCAGCAATGGCGGGGACAGACTCTTGTCCTAGCTTGTACATCACATCTATGATCTATGATTTCAGGTCATGAACTCATTCTATGGACCATGGATTTTTGAAAGCCTGTGAAATCCAAAGTTGCATCAGGAAGAACATACGAATGTAACACACTATCCATAAGATAAAGAAAAAAAAAATCATAAAACTGGGATTGTTCTTTAACACTCTTGATGGATCTTTCTCCTCTGTGATTTTGGGAAGTGAACCCAAGTACACAGACATCTTACAATCTTGTAAAGTTCTGCTTAACTCCTAGTAAGGAGACTTTGTTTATACATTTTCCCATGAAAATGCTTAGAAAACATGAAAAAAAATCGTGGTCAGACAGCTAGCCAAAGTTTCCCAGTGGTGTCTTTGTTTTATTTCAGTTTTAGTTTTTCACAGTTCTTTTCTGCTTAACTGTCAAGTAAAAGATAAGGCTGTCATACTGTCTGAATAACAAAAGAAATACAATTTTCCTACACGAAAGTGTACTGGCCTTGTGCCACTGTTAAAATTAAATTTATCCAATACCAGTTAGCCACAGCAAACATTTTTATGGCAATAGTTGGCAAAGAGAAGAGAGCTTTCTGGGGTTTTTTGTTGCTTCATTTCTCAAAAACAATGGCAAGAATTGACATTGTCTATTCAGTATAGAAGATAGGCTGTCAAGTAAAGCAAGACAAATGTGATGTCCTGACTGATTATTTCCTTAGATACTAAATCAATGAGCTTATTATCACAGCAATTACATTACTAATGTAAACAGATGCTACGTGTAGACAACTGGCTAACAATAAGGTAGGCAGAGTGTACTATTTTTTTTCTCAGGCACAAAAACTTATCTGGAGCATGTTATATCACAAGTAACATTTGATCTTCAGTTCATAAGTATCAGTTAACTGAATATATGCTGTACCACACAATTTTACATGTAGGAGAGATGTACCATAAAGGAATAGTCATTTTTCACATAATCAAATTTTAACTTGTGTAATACTCATTATTACCGGCATTAATGTTCTTATCTATATTCATCTGTAAGAAAATTCAAGGACTCTGAAATAAAAAAGCAACACTACGGTTCTGCTCACAGAGTATCCCTGTCAATGTATTATCAGTGCAATACGTTATGTAGTTTCTATTTAAATCAGTAGGGAAAAAAGAAAAAGGAAAAAATTCTTTTTTAGCTCAATTTGAATTTCCAATCTATTCTCTTCATTCATAGATAGTTATCTCTACATTTCTAAACCCTTCTCAGTTATGGTCATTGTACATTTGCTTTAGAGAAATCTGGTATGCATAAAATAAATCATTGTAAATATAGAAGCATTTATAATGCTGTATCTTTATAGTAGAAGGTAGTTCCTTCATATAAAGCAACTCAATTGGCACTTAAGTTTCCTGAATACAGTTGTGTATTCAAGTTAGGTATACTATACAGCCAAAAAAGTAATGGGGAACCAGTGCATATTGGTATGTGAGCTCTCTAAGAAAGGACCATTAACCAGTATTTGATCTGATGGTAGGATACTTCTACACTATACTGTGGTCTTCTAATTCAAAGGAGTCTAGCAAGTGCTAATCATGGAGACAGGGAGCTTGTCTAGATATGAGAGATCGTGTCAGAAAACAATTAGTGACAAAAGGCTTTTTCACCAAGTGCAAAGCTTTTCATGGAAATGCTGATAACTTTGCAGAGCCTTCTCCACAGAGAGTTTTGATTCCACTGAATGCAGACAGTGAGAAACTTCAGAAATAATTTGTTTCCCCAAATTGAATTAAAAACAAATAGCAGATAAAAAAATTCCTGCAATTTCTCTTTCATCACAGGTATTGACCACATGACAATGAAAGAAGCAGTCATATTTCTCCCTGCTCTACTATAGAAAGAATTTAGATGGAAAGGTTCCTGCTCATCATCTTGTTAAATTAAAAAAAAAACAACCCACAAAACTACAAACAGGTATTTTCCAATGCATCTTCAAAGCAGCAAGATCTTTTCTGAGTAGTCTTTAAGAAAATTTCACTGCTTTTATGTTCTCTGTATTCCATAAAAAGCTGAGTACTAATTGAAATTAACCAAAAAAGAAACATTTCCCCAAAGGTCTAGGTTAAGTAAACTATGAATTTGAACAGCAAACAATGAGACAAAATTTCCTACTCCCAGTTTTAGCCACAGGACATTTTTCTTTGCAAGCGTTTTAAGAGTTTATTTTCATGAGATCTTACAATGTTCCAATGTGTTTGGAAGTAGATCACTTAAGATATTTGCATTCTACAAATCCATTATATATATATATATATGTTTACCAATAAACTCAAAGTGCATTTTGCTGGTATGGTGCCTGATTCTTACCACTGGAGAGAGAAGTACTGTCACTACATCACTTTTCAGAGTGGGTGTGAGATTACCCTCTTTGCAACCACACACTTAAAAACCTATTCACAGGCAGCATATGATTTTTAGTCTTGACACCAAAGTGCAAAGGTATATTTTCCCTGGAAAACAGTCAGAACCATTTTTCCTTTGTGAAGCCCAATTTCCATGACAGATACCAGTCTTACCTTTCTATAGTTATATGTCTATTTTGTGCTAAGTGTATCATCTGGCATTTTTCATTCAAAAAATAAACTATTTTTGTTATAGTTTAAAAAAATCTCTCTTTAAAATGCCATAGAGATCAGGTGGAAAATGTTGATGTGTGAAAGAAAGCAAAGGTAAGTTACAATCTTACTATGGAATATCTAATTAAAAAACAAAAAAGCAAGACTTAAATTGACAAATAAGGAAAATGACAAACATACTTATTTTTAGTAGTAAAAAAAATCTACATCTTGATATGCCTTTGAAAATATCAGGGAAGTTTCATGTAAAAGGCTGTACCAAAGGTTACTCACAGACCACTCACAATTAAAGAAAAAATAATTTGCAGAAGTTCAAAATTCATGAAGACTTCTCTATGCAATAAGTAAATCTTCTACAATATAATTTGCATTTATTGCATGTGGCAGATACATTGCAGTTATATCTATTTTAATATCTGTTAGCTTTGGTACACAGTATTAGTCTCTGTCTTCAAAAAATTTCTCCCTCCTGTAAAATTTAATTTTGTTGCTTTAGAAATACTAAAACAAAACAGCTCCTTTTTAAAGGTAATTTTTTGATGAAAAATAATATGTCTTCATATAAACCCACAAACTAGGCATATTATTAGTTGTGGTTTCTGTTCTTTGTGACTGAATACCTCATTGGCTTTCCACAGACTGGTTTCTGTTGCTGGGATGTACTGCTGATCCAAAACACATATAAAGAAGATGAGCAGGTCTTCAGTTTCTCAGTTTACTCCGAAAATAATGATAAGTTTGGCTCAGATTACTAGTGAAATATTGTTGCACTATATAGCTGTCACCTTGTTTAAAAATTAAGTGTAATCTGAACAGAAATCGGGGGGGGGGGGGGGGGGGGGGGGGGGGGGGGGGGGGGGGGGGGGGGGGGGAGGGTTAGTTTTCTGTTGTTGGTTTTGTTTTT
>WTSP01013112.1:70593-88362 GCA_025331215.1 Actenoides lindsayi
GGGGGGGGGGGGGGGGGGGGGGGGGGGGGGGGGGGGGTGGCGGTGGGTGGGTGTCAAACTTATGCTCTCTCTTTTCTGGCATTTTTGAAGTCTTGAGAAAAATGTTCTGGACACGAGTCTTTCATTTAAGGTAAAGAACCATTAGTTTCAAGAAGAAATGTGTATAATCATTGGTAGTCATTATTACAGTTTTCTTCACGCATATTTTAGGGTCCATTAATTTCTGCTCTTAATATACAGTATAGTATATTATATAGCTTTGTAACTTAAATGTCCTTACAAAAGGGATAAATTATTCTGTAAGAACAAACTGAGACCAAAGAGTTTTGACATATTCTAGCACATGTGGAATCTCTGTTGATGTGTTTTCTTAATACATCTTCATTTCACTAATTGCATGCAGTAGCATCTCTACAGTAAGTATATTAAAGCAAAAGAAGCCAGATCATTTTAGAAACTCATCATTTTTGCACCTCCCAAGAAAAGATACCACATTTTACAGACATAGCTGGCTGATATTTTTTAAGAAATGGCAGTATGTATTTATTACTTCTATCACTGCTTAATAAATAAGATAAAGGTTTTTCGTTTTGTGGTTTTAATTTCTTTTAAAATCATGTATTATTACACTGGACGTAATAAATCAAATAGTTTGCTATCTCAGCCACTATCCAAGCAGTTCTATTGATCGGTGATGAATGAGTCCCCAAATTGCCTACTGTGTGCTCTATTCATGCACACTGGAATGCTTGTTTTAGCTACGCTTATTGTGAGACTCAAAAAAAAAGAAGACAGCAAAACTGCAGGTGTGGGAAAATTAAGAAGCTTTGCCAAAGAAGGTCAGA
The DNA here is from genome assembly GCA_025331215.1 of Actenoides lindsayi. Taxonomy (NCBI): domain Eukaryota; kingdom Metazoa; phylum Chordata; class Aves; order Coraciiformes; family Alcedinidae; genus Actenoides; species Actenoides lindsayi. The sequence goes on from WTSP01013112.1 coordinate 71,439, forward strand.
ACCTTGGATGTGCTGAACAGATCTAAAATACTCTTGGAGATTGACTTAAGGTGTGAGACATCTGCCTTTCATTTTCTTACTGTATCTTAACTCAGACAATTATGAATCAAAAACTGGAGATCTTTTTAAAGTTGGATCACATACTGAAGAACAAAAGGAAATCTTAAAGTTGGCTCAGGCAACAATAGTAAACATATAGAAAGGGGATATCCTTTCCTTTCTCTCCTTTCATTGTATATATGCTACTCAACAATGTATTTATAAAAATAAGTAGAAGTCCATTTCCTCATGGCTGGTTTTCTACTTAGTTCTTTCACACTCTTCCAAAGGCTTTTAGCTCATCACTGCTCATGGTATTGTAACTTCAGCACAGCACTGAACACTCTTTGTGCTCAGAGATGACACACCAGGTCCTATAAATGACACAGAGATGAGCAGAGTTTAAATTACATTTGCGTAAGTGTGTCCAATAGCAGACAAATGGCAGAGAAGCCAACTTTGAAGCATGGTTTCGAGAGAGCTAAAATATGTCTCACTTTACCCCAAAATATAAATTCTATTTCAACTTTTTAAAAGGGCAGCATATAGAAAAAATGATTAAATAATATTCTACCTTTCTTTTCCTGCAGTCGGCAATAACAGACTTCTCCTTTATGCTCACAGTCAAGAAAAACAACAGTTGTTTCCATCAATACATATACAGGCAGAAAAAAAAAAAAAAAGGTAGAGTGTGCTGCCTAATTTTTAGGATGTATTTCTTACAGTGGTTGAATAAAAGAGGTATTCAGAGACAAATGCTCTAACATGAATTTTAGAATCTGACTGTAGGAATCCTTGTTTAAAAATACTGAATATAAAATAAAAATATAGACTTTTTTTTTTTTCCAGAGGATTGACCTGAACAAAACCAGTGATGGTTTATCACTTCTGGAAGCTTGGCTACTAATAGATTATTAATAAGAATTTTAGGAACTAGATACTATCTTTCACCAGTCCTTTGCTTTCTATTGCTATTTGTCCCTTTAGAATATTAAAAGACTAGATTTAAATTTCTGTTCTGTTTAAGGTAGAATTTCTACACATCATTGCTCTTGCTCCAGTGTATTTTGGATATGGAAATAATCCATGCACTTTTGCATAGTGGATGGCTGTAGAGAGGAGAAAATGGTAGGGAGAGCTTGAAGCACTTGAAAGGAAAAAACATAAAATAAAACTATGAAATAATTATTTTACAGAAAACATTAAAATAACTTAAAAGTTTGGAATAACAAAAGCAATAATGAAGCATAGAGGTACTAAAATCAGGTCATAGTGGTCAGAGCTTTGGGTTAATTACAGTTTATAGCTGTCAGATTTTTCAGACTGTTGTCCATTTATTTAAATATTTTGTCATGGAGCTAACCATCCCAATCTCTCATCCAGTACAACATGCATATACATTTTTTATAAAATAACCTTAATTAACACTAAATTCCCTTGCAGCATTCAGTAGTCCAGTATTTTCTGACAAATAAATACAGAGAAAAAAAAAGAAAAATTTAGGAAAAGAGATTGTGGTTTTCATTTAGGTAGAATTTGTATTTCTAAAAATTTCAGAACATTGTAGTATTTAGAAACTAAATCTGGTGATCCCTGTGGAACACAAATTAGCTTTCACATCACATATATAGTAACACAAAATTATTCTAATATCACACATTATGCTTAGCAAAATATAGAATGGAAGTCAGAAACCCCTGCATCTGCTACTGCAGCTGTAGCTTTTACATTTGAACATCTTGGATGTTGTCCTTGACAGCTTCAGGAGAGATTTGACTCCCATGTCTGCCCTCCACCTTTGCTTCAGCAGATGTCAAATGCAGATAAATAATCAGGTGTTCATGGAGCCACAGACACAAACAATGAAAGCCACTTAAAAAGATAGTCTTGATACAGTATTTCCTACTGTATTTCAGAAGCCGGGTAACAAATATAAGTTCTAGCTCAGGGAATAGTGTTGGCTACTCAAAGTCCAAAGTTTGCCCAAGTCTGGATTACCAGCATAGCCTCTGCACACTCCTACAGCAACCAGAAGATGTTCACAATCAGTCTACTGACCCTCTGATGACTATTAGTCCTAAAGGCAGGACGGATAGCATGGAATTTTTTTAAGAGGTTGGCCAGTATTATGATCCTTGTTTTACACAAATTTCTTTGAGTCACTCATTTGCCAAGGTGAAATAGTTCTTGTAAATATTTAAGATTCTTAAAAACGTAGGTCTGACTTTCTACAGATCAGGTATTTTGGAGAACTGCTTTCTGAAAGAGAAGTTGAATCAGAAACAGACAGAATTCTTATATTTTTATGTTACTGAAAAAGTAATTCCACTATGTAACCTTTAACAGTTAAGCTAAACCATGCACAGATGCAGCTGCTACAAGGAGCAGAATTCTTTCCAGATAGTCACTATGCCAGATCTTTGAAGGCTACAAAGGAAATGAGAGTAGAGCTTCTAATAAAGTGTTTACAAGCCAATTATGAATTTTGTGCATTTCTAGACTGGAAAGACTGGCTACTATATTAAGACATTCAAAAGAGCTAAACAGTATTATGCATATATAAAAATAACATGAAATTGCAGGTTTCACTGCAATATTGTACATTAGTACTTTTTATTTAACATAGTAAAGCTGCACATTAAAAGGCATATACTGCTGCATGTACCAGGAAGGAGTGATTTTGCCACTCAGGGATGCATTATTTAGTTATTGATCAGGAGAAGAGATAACTGAAACTGTGACTTTCTCAAGTTATCCATCTTTGCTACCACTGAGTGAGCAGCGGACAAATGATACTGCCCTCTCTGAAATCAGCAGATAGGATAATTTCCTGATAATTCTAAGAGATCTGTGGAAATGATCTTAAATTAACATCTTTGCTCAAGCTCAGAGCATTCTGCAGAGGATTAACTGAAACCTGAAGCAGTGAGTGCCAGTTGCAATGTCACATGCATTCTGCGTACTGATTTCCACCCCAGACTGCTGAAACACAGAATATTAAGGGCAACAAAAAAACCTCACTACTAAAATGATTTTAGATTTCCATAGCCTTTACCTCCAGCCAGGACCAGTGAACCTCTGAGCAAGTAACAGGAACACCAGTAAGCAGCTTTGACTACAATACCAATGAATTTGCTTTACAGTTTGAGATACCCATGTTTTGATTCACATTAACACCACTTCATTCATTTTATGAATGTGATGGACCAAAAGGTCCTAACCTGAGACACAAACTTGCTTTCTGTTAATTAATCTTATCTCTAGAGTTGGAAGGAGCAAATGGATACAAGCAATTCTTTTCTGACATGTTACATTCTTCAAGTATGTTTAAACAAGACAAAATAGATCACACATTTCAATTACTAAAAAATGCAAAAGGGTGGTCACATGCTTTATTACCCACAAAAATACACAGAAGTACTAAACAAGTTCCTTGGCCTTAATACCCTTTATTGCCTTGATTCTTTCTCCTCTATTTTTTAGAACCAAAATCAAAATGTTTTGTTATATTCATCTTATTTTTATTGTAATTTACTTTCAAGCTGATTTTGTAAGCTGTTTTAAAGTTCTAACTTCAGTGAAAACGCAGCTATTGCACAAAAAAAATCCTGGAGAAGAAATGTGATTTATGCAGATGAGTTTGTTAACAAAATTTACACATAAATGAGAACATTTTTTTCCATTCCAGTTGCTATTACAAAGAAACACTGGGAAGTAAATTATCTGTAGAAGAGTACAAGATAAAAAATGTATTAAAAGCTGTAAGTACGAAATTGAAATGTCAAACATAGTTACTTATAAAAAACAGGTGATAGGCTCCTCGTAAGCTACCTATTAAAAAGAGTAATCAAAGTGAACTAAAATTACTTTAGTTCTCCCACCAAACTTGTGGCTCAAATTCTCTGCAGGTTTATTGCCTGTTTGCAGAGTTTCATTCACTTCTAGGCAGTGCAGGCTTTCTGAAAGTTAACGCTGTATATGATGAGACTCTTTATTACTCACATACATAACCTTTGAATTCCACTACAGGTTTTGTCAAAACCCAAATAAATGCTTCTGGGCCCTAACATTTTATGCGTGCCATAATAGCGATGTCCCATAGCCTGCAGAAGAGGCAGACCTGGGTGCAAATATGTCTTTTAAAGCCACAAAAGGACGGGAAGCCAGAACGGGGAGAAGAAGTTGTTGTGACCAAGGCTGCTCTTGGCTGCAGGACACTTTTCGCCCCCCTCCCACACCCCTAGCCCATTTCCAACCACTAGTTCCACCACCCCTGGTCGCCTTCTGGTGGGATGGTGACGCCTCCAGCCCAGGACCTGCGGCCCCGGGACAATGGGGCTGGGAGCGTAAAGCATAGCGCTGTGACTGAAGCCTCCTTCACCGGCAGGCCTTTTCAAGCCGATGGGAAGTAGGCCCACTTGAGCTGGACATGGCTGGCTTGTCAGTTCCTGACAACAAACTGTGTTTGGTACGCGGTGCATTCATGGGCAGTGTCATGCTTTTGTCCACAGCCATGCTGTCTTTCCCTGGGTCGGCTTCTGGCTTTTGCGGCCAGGCAACTGTGTTGGGAAATCCACCCAAGCAGAAAGGGCCCCCCTGGCTGGTGATTTCTCACATTTAATTACTTGATTTTCCTTTCCTGCAGTCAGGAAGAAAATGGAATTACATCACGCGCCATGTAGCCTTGGAAAAGGACCAATTGTTTCTAATAGAGCCGCTGGCGACAGGCACAATACACGCACTCCTTGTTTCACATCGGATATTAGATCCTCCAAACAAGTCTGAATGCTCCTGCTCGGAGGATCCTCAATAGGGAACAAAGGGGACCAGGCTTCTCCTGTGTCACTCCCAGCACCCCACAAAAAGTAAATCTTCATTTAGGCACACTTCACCCTTTTTCACTCTTTCCAAGCATCTTCTGAGACTCACCAGACAGCTCTGAGAGTACCAGTTTGCAACACGGAATTTGTGAGATGTTATTTTAATCTGTCCATCAACAATTAGTTAAATGCATACCTCTACCCACTTATTCACAGGCATGCCTGGTTGTAAATTTACAGTCACTAATAAGTATGTGATGGGTCTGTGATACTGGGCTCTGGGACTGTACAGTAATGACAGTTTATTATATTAGGTACATATCCCACAGGTAGACAGATTATGTTACAGATCTTGCGCAGATGCTCCAGTACTGTTAATACTAAAAAAAAAAAAAAAAAAATAAAAAAAAAAAAAAAAAAAAAGAAAAAAAGAAGAAGAACCAGTCAAAGAAATAGAAAACCTACAAGAATTACCATATTTGATCAGACCAGCATTGCGTGTCACTCGGTACTGAGTCTCTGGTTGGAATGATGGAAGATAGCCAGGGAGAAGTATAGGTACATGGAGTAGTAAGTTTCCAGAATACATCATACATGTCAAAAAAATAAAAGTGGTAGTTCCCTACAATAACTTCTCCACTCACAGTGCTTTGTGGCTTAATAATTTTGTGAACCAGAGTATTTAATAGCCTTGGATTAACTTATCTCAATCTTGGCATAACTGACATGCTCAGGTCTTGTTGCACCAAACATCTAAGAACACTTTCTCCGCACACTTCTCAGTGTCAGAGAAGATGGGTGCTGGAGGACCACCTGGGTACACCTTTCTTCCAGCACATGTTCACTCTCACCATCAAATTGAAGTTTAGTGCCTGTACTTCTAAACAAGTTTTCAGGATCTGAGAAGAGGTTATTTCTTCCAGATGCTAAAACATGAATACTGAAACAAGGCTTTCCTCAGCAATCAATTTTAAACTAAACCACCGATGGGAAAAATGTAGGCAAAACCTATTGCTGTTAGCTGCTGGAGAAGGAGGTCACTATTTTGAGTACTCATGTTATAATTATTTCCCCTCTTCTCCTATCAATAACAATCAATGCGTGTGAACTGCATGAGATGAGTTGTTTCATGCCATGTATGGACAGGAGGCCACAGAGTCGCCCTACATCAAAAAGCAGAACCAGGATGCAATCACAATCGACAACAGGGTATGGAGTGGGAAACAGACTTCAGACAAGGAGCATCATCAGGATAGGATATATGGAAGAGCAGATGGTATCAGCTGATGATACACCTAAAAGAAAAAATACTGGACCGTTATTGCTTCCCAGATGATGCTGTATATGAATTTACCAGAGAACTTCTTATTACTGCTAATGACATTACTGAATAAATGTTGTCTTGTCCCAGTTATTTATTCCAAACAACAACAAGCCTCTAGGACTGACAATGCGTAAGGTAGATAAACTGTGTTCCTGTATGGAGACAGGCAGAAGTCTCCAAGCTTTCACTGAGTACTTTTGGAATCAATATTAATGAACAATACAGTATGAGTCCATATGGCTGGTGAGGCCTGAGCTGAAATTCATAGGACATCAGTCAGTGTACTGCAGGAGTAAGGTCTTATATATATTTTTTAAAAGAGTTGGTTTTAATGCTGTATTAAGCCACTGATGTCAATAATGAAAGAGAAGGGACAGATGTGCCTAAGCAGTTCAACTAAGCTTTTTAAATGCTTTTAAATTATTTGTTGTGCTGTAGACCTACATCACTTAACAAAAGAAGAATAGATGTGACTGGTATACACTCTAACTGCTTGTATAAAGTTAGTCAAAAGTAGGAGTTTTTCTTTTATACATGTTTTTTGATATAGGTTTTTTTTTAATGTTTTCATTCTGAACTGGAATGAAACAAGTAATTTTGACATTTCCAAACCAGTGGCTACACACATTTTTGTGTCACAACAATAAAATAATCAATTTGCAAATAGTATTTCAAATTTTCAAAATAATAACTCTCTAGAAGTACAGAAATCGGTAGAAAAAGCACATTAAAGAGGTTTTACAGTAATGGATGCCTGCACTGTTAATACACAGTCACTCTTGGCAGCTCAGGCAACATTGGATTGTAGGTATCTATGTTGCAAAACTGCACCACAGCCATGCCCTGTCTAAAACTATGCCACAGATAAGGAACCTGGATGAATATAATGAATGAATTGTAAGTTTAAATCACGTGCTTAACAGAACTGGTGGGCAACTGCCTTTCCTGGTGCAAGTGAATATCCCGTGGAATGTGTAGTGGCCTGATAAAATGTATTTTTTTAAACAGTTTAGGAGATGGCACTTCACTATATCTTAAAGAAGGGGAAGGAAGTTTGTTGAGCACAATGTGCAAATCCTGTAAAAAGTAATAATGACTGCCCAGCAGAAGTGATGAAGCCACATTAACTGCCTAGGGGAAAGGCTGATGGTGGATAACTCCTGCACAGTGTGGCAGAGCAAAGACTGAAGATAATGTTTTCCCAGAAGAGATATGATGGGTGCTGGATGAGCTGGAGAGTTCCCTGATGTAAGAACATTAAAACTTGCCATAGCTGCTCTCTCCACAAGCCTGTGCAACTCTAAGATACAATGAAGATATCTGTCCTGTAGAGAGGCTGCCTGTATGAATTCATCACCAGTTACTGGTGTCTCCTGAAAATCCGTGATTTTGGCAACTCCTTCAAATCATACATTCCCAAACAACCTTCCAGTCATCATATCAAGACACAAAGTTCATTACTTAATTGCATTTACTGTGTTTAATTTAAATTGAATTTTGTGACAGTGGTCGATAATGTGTTGAAATACTATTAAATTATACTAAAGAATCCAGTGTTGAGATTGTCACATACCTGGCAGCATCACTTGAGCCTCAGAAATATACAAATAGTTGGCTTTACATGTGAAAATCTCCCACTATGACCTTAAACACCCCGGAAATATTTTAACATCTATAGTGCTAAGTCACAGTTTAGACAGCTTTCTTTACCCCCTTTAAGTGTTATTTTCACAGTAATGCATGACTTCAAAAAAACATCAAAGGGCTCAGTATTTTCCTGGTATTTACTATACAGGTGAAGTTAGTATGTTTGAAATTCCACAAGTAAACACAGATACTGGGCTCAACATGTAATGAAGCCCAAACATCCCAAATTAAGAAAGATAGCACAGTCTCAGTGCTTGTGCTAGATAGAAACTCAAAACTATTTTTCCTGGCTACTTGCTTTAGGTGACACTGCTTTCCCATGATCACAGAAGAGAACTCTGACTGTATTTTGATTCAGTATTCACAGGTAAAGAACATTTGTTAATTGCCCATTTTAACACACAGTGAAATGTGTGAGCTCAACACAACTGAAGACTTAAAGCTGGTCTGACACGTATCAAACGGGCGCATTGAAAAGGCAACTTCAAAACTGAGGGATTGTTTTAAGTGGTTTAAACCTATCCTCTAAGCCAACTTTGCTGCTAAAAAGCTGGAGAGGTTTAAAATAAAAATAACACATTCTTAGCCTGTTTGCATTTGCTATTCAAAGAGCTTGTTCATCTTTAATCTTAACTCTTTATCACCAGAACCTTGAATGGAGGAAAAGGACAGAGACTATACCAGAATCCTTTGCTCTATCAACAGATACATGGGAATTAGAAAATAACCCTCTGCTCATTTGCCAATAGCCTTTGCAAGTCACCTAATTAGATGATTAAGTCATTAAAGGGATACGCGCATCTGAAAAGCCTCTAGTCAGCCTCTGAAATCAGAGGAGATAAAGACGAGAGTCTTATTTCTTTTTTCTTTTACACTGAAAAGGTAATTAATCCATTTAACTCTGCCTAGCAGTGCTTTTCTATAGTAAAAAGGAGAGACTGAAGCAGGATAGCTTTTCAGAAACACTCTTTGAAACACCAGAATGACAAACGCCTCTTTCTTTTGCATGCCACATGAAGAGGTTAGGCTTAGCCCCCAGTGGTCAAAATTATTTAGACAAGAGACCAGCAGCAATGTGTGTTATCCTGACTCTGGTATTTGGTCTGCTACTACCTGCTAATTTGATTTTTTTTTTAGCTCAGTACAAAGTCTTTCTCCAGAGCAGCATCTAAAGCTGGTAAAAAAAAAAAAAAAATCCAGAGAGAAAATTACTTAGCATCATTCACCTTCTCCTATACAGGCTTCACAGAATCACTCTCAGGTATGTGTCACTTGTGGGATGGGGGGGGGGGGAGGTGACTTCCAAACAGCAACAATAATGTGCTGTGATTTCCAGGACTCTACTGTAAAACTGGTAGTGTGTTGGAAATAACAGACACAGACACAGCTACAACTACCCATTTAAAGTAGCTAACTACATGGTGGATAGACCAGTGCTCCCACATTCAGAATTGGTAACATCTCCCTCTGCGTAAAGTTTGAGGTTTAAGTTCTGTTAATACATTCTGATGTTTGTAATACAACACAACTGTAAGAAATGAAGGCCAGGCAGCACTGCTAAGTCAGCAGCAAGAAACAGAGCTCAAAAAACCCCTTAATCCATGATGCTGTTGTAGGGTCTCGTCAGATCAGGGAGCACAACCCATGCTGCAATAGCTCAGCCTCGTAACTTCAGTGGTGTGATAGGATCTGAACACACATGACAGTGGATAGAGGTCTTACACTCTGGTTTACAGTTTACCTCTCTAAAATTAAAATTGGTGGATAAGGTAAAGAAAAAAAAAGTGTTTGTGTGAGCTTAAAACACTACACTTTCTCTACTTCACTACTCTAGAATTTTTCCTGGTTCTGGCTATAGAAATCCCAGCAACACCTACAGCAGAAGGCAACATCAAGCACAGAAAGCATATTATTATAACTAACTGTCATTGTCATTCTGACATCTCTATGTCAAAATAATTTCTGGTTTTAAGACACATTTGGAGTAAAATCTTATCTTCTTCCACGCTTTTGCTCTTATGGTGCTGTAAGTTAAATTAGAACATTTTATGATTTCCAGAATAATTTTTTGAGAGAGTTCAGCATTGATCTATTTCCTATTATTCTACCATGTGCAACCCCAGTAGTGATTCAGCAATGTATCAAGTGCAAGGAACAACAGAGAAATAATTCTTAAAGGTTTAGTACACATTTTTAGCCTACATTTTAGTAGTACATTTTTATTGAAATTTTCAGTGATGTGTAACAGAGGCAAAAGACCTGATGTATGGACAGACAACACTTTCCGGGTTTTGTGACCATACTATTGTGATGTGCCTGCATCTATGCATACTTTCTTGGATGGGAGGGTGCAAAAAATGGATCAAAATCTTCAAGAAATACAATAGATCCTTAAAAATCCATGAATTGTCAAAGAAGTCCCAATATTTCATTTAAGAGTCAACTGGCACCTTGATATCGAATAGATATACTGCCAGGACGTGTTCCTTTAGGCAAAATGATTATCAGTCATCCTTAGTTGACAGCAATTTAATAATAATACCAACATGAATTATTAATTTCTAACAATACTACAAATACATCGAAAATTTCTTGTCATCCCTTGCCTAGAAGGCAATAAATGAAACTTCCTCAAGATAAATTGAAATATAGCTCTTAAGTCATTATTTTTCTCTGAAGAATGCAAATGGCTAAAACATACCTAATTTAGCAAATGTTCTTTATTTTATTCATTCTTCAATATTTTGTGCTCACTTAAATCCTTACAGTAGCTTGTTTTTTCCCTTGGTTTTTATAGTCTCTGCAACTGGTATATACAAAAGAAAACACCTACTTCTCACCTCTTATGATTAGACAACAGTTTGTTCTGTACCACACTAATTAATGGGACTCACTGTGTTTTAAAATAATTTTAATTTCAAATTAAAAAAGGGAAGTGATCAAATGGCACAGAAATATGTGCCTTGGGAATATTGTGGCCTATAATTTTCCAGTTTCTTAATAAAATTAATTTGTACAGCAATGGCATTGCATCTTGTCCTAACACCCTTAACAGACCTTAACAGACAATCATTAGTCTGTGTGCAAGTTCATTACAGCATAAGAAACCTGAACAAAATAGCAACAGAATCAGTTTTTTAATAACCTAAGCCATTCTTTTGAATTCTAATCTGATATATCAAAATTATTTTCCCTCATTATAGAGAAATAAAACGTATTGTTTCAGATCTCAGCATATCCTAGCTGTCCAGGGAAGAGAAGCAAAGCTGAAAAACCTAAGGCTACAAACTCAGCCTTAAGCAAAAAAACCCCTTGCCACTGTCCTGCTTGTGTGGCCCTTGAGAAATATGTGAATAAACATTTTTTTCTCTTAATATATACAATACTTCCTTCCCTGTCACAATTTGCATTACATACTTTTGACTGAAGGCAGTAACAATACCAGGAAAAGAAACACATTTCAAAGGGCATCTAGATAGCAAACTCTCAATGGTTAAAATCCTTCAAAAACGTGTAACTTGCAAATGTAACTAGTATCACACCATAAGGCAAACAAAGTCAAGTTATTGGCTGGAGTAAAGATACTTAGTATCTTGTTGAATATTTCTAGCAGTTCACATTCCATCTGTACTGAGGAATTACTTTTGTCAGGATACTGTAGCACAATTAGTTAATTTAACTTACTGCTGAAACATACTTAGTTGCAAACATTTCAGTAAATAGTAGTAGCTGCTAAATATACACTTTTTTCCATAAAGTAAATTAGTCAATCATTGCTAAACAATATGTAAGAATATGTAATAGAATGAAATAAAGGAAGGTAATGTAATCACAGAAATAGCCGTAACATAGAAAAGAGACAATACACTGTCAGTAATTAACAGGTAGGAATTAGGTCAAGATTAGAAAAACAAGATGACTCACAGGGAAGGAGAATTCTGCACCGCAGTTAATTCACCAGTGAGGACTTCAGGAAGTCACTACCATATCTGTATAAATGAGACAATTAAACACTTTTAGGGCTTAGGTAAAGACTTAATAAAATACAGTTCTTTGATACACATTCAGTGGAGAAATAAGCATTAAAGAGTTAGCACTGAAAATCTTTGTCCTCATAAAGTCCCTTCTTCCTTTTATATCTTAGGTCAGCCTACTGCTTCCCAAACCTTCTTAAAGGAATAGGAAATTTTTTATTTCCTTTTTTTTTTTCCTTCCATTCTTTTTTTGCCAGCTGCTTCATTCATACCTCCTATACACTAAGGGCTCCCCCTGTACACAAATTCCCATAATGCAGTCAGGTAGAGAAAAGACCATATGCAGGAGCTGAAAGAGGATTTTTTTACTCAGTCTTATGTTAGGTCTTTAATGTCTGTTGTCTAAAGTTCTTTTGCCAGTGTAAAATCATCAAAGTATTGTCAAAACTGTAATCTTCCTGGCTGGCATAGGTCATGAGAGCAAGTTTGATATAAGTAAGCTTTAAGTATCACAGTCAGAGGTAAACAGTAAAGCTTAACAACACTTTCCAATGCAAAAATTATTTACTGCATTTTGTTCCCACATGACCTTTTCAAGACTCAATACTAGACAAGCTCCAGGTCATGCTGTGCAGAAGCTTAAGATGTTAGTACCCCACCGGCCCATTCTTCCCCAACAACAAAGTCAGCAAAAGGGCAAAGCTGACCGAGTAAGACATTTGGCTGCTTAGCATCAGCCCACTGCCACTGGTGATGTAAGCCCTGACATTTCCTGCTAGTGCATCTGAGGTGCAAACACATGTTCCCATTTTGTAGCGAGGGTAGTAACCTCCCTGTTGGAAAAGTCAGCTAGGGACTCAAAATTGCTGCCTATAAATTCATTACAAGTCTTCTTTCAATGTCGTAACAGAAATCCTCAAGTTCACAAAGTGAAGAAATTTTCAGGCTGCGTAGCACCCTACTAAAAAAGCATATCCATTGACTTTCAGTATTGTATCATCACTTTGAGGTCAGTTGGATGGTTCTCACAAAAGGACAAATGCACAAATGTGAGCCTTGCCAGGATTTATTTTAAGCATTTATGCACCATGAGACAGAGTTACCAATACCTGCTTTCCAAGACATCATTTTGCTCTTTGGATTGCACAGGATAGGAGAGTGATAATGAATGGAAAAATACGGGTTGCTTCTATCCCAGGATTTATCTCTGCTCAATTCAACCTTGTTTTGCTCTTCATACGAAGTGATAACTTGAAGAGAAATGACCACAGCTTTTTGGAGCACAGTAATGCCATCTCAAACAATCCTCTATCAGACCTTGGCATGCCCCCTCCACTGTATTCTCTCCTGAATTCAGCAGGAGGCTTCCAATATGACAACTAATCTACTAGACTTCCTACTGAACAAGCCAGAGCTTTATATTGGATAAGCCACTTTAAAGGTAGCTGTGAGGAGCCTGCCAGCCATGAGCTGCATGCAGATGAAAGTGAATAATGCAACATGCAGCATGCAGCAATATTCTGCCAGCACTGATTCCATCTACACAACAAATGCTCATCATGTGCACATAGACGGCAACCGAATCAATTATAATCTTTCAAGAAGGATAAAAACAAAGACCTATGTCTTCAAAGCAAATGTCACCAGAACAGCTAAAAAAGACAAATGCCAGATGAAAATATTAATAGAAAAAGATCTCTTGATTACTCTTCTCATTGTAAACTGCATGGTGAGGGTTTTTTTTTTTCCTCCTGTTTGAAGGATCACAATAAAAAGTCTGGTAAAAGCTGCTTTTAATGTTCATCTTTGAAAGGATCTACTCTTGGTAAGAAAAGAGCTGATGTTATTTTAACACAGGGATCAGACTAGTAGTGCCACTCGCTATCAGAAAGCAAAATACATTTGAAGCATGCCATTTTAAAACTTTCTTGCCCTAAAGAATAATGAGCTTTCTAGTGAAGTTAAGGAAAGTAAATACTAATAAAAACACAAAAATGTCAGATGACTCCTTCCTGGTGGGGAAAAAGAATGCACTAGCCCACATTTACCATTTTCCCTTATTTCTGAAAGACAAGTTCCTTCAACCTATAGTGGCAGTACAGCTTCTACCACTTAGACACGTTTGATAATTGAGATGCAGAATAGACACACAAAGTATGTGTTTAATCTTTACTCTCAGGGAAGAAAGCATAGATACAGAAAGCACAATCAAACATCTAAGGCCTGCCAAATTAAAACAATGAGATCCACACTGAGTTTCACAATCTTTTTATTATGTAGTATCCTTAAGCAGTGCTGCAAACTGGTTATACTGAAGAAAAAAAACAATCCATTTTATCTTCAAGCTTCCATTCTCACTTACCTACAGAAATTAAAACAAGCAAGCACACATATATGCCAAAACACAATTAAATAACTAACTCAGTCCACACCTTCTACTCATTCCCTTCTCCCAAAACAGTTTCTGTGGCAGCAGATAGTATACCCTCTGGCTCCTGGAATGAATTAAGGAGGTGCTCCTTCAGAGGAAACCAAGACCATATCCAAGTTAGTGGTTATTTGAAGGTCTTGTGCCCCACAGTGGTCATGTCCATCTTAGACAAACAGCTGTCTTATCTTTCAGGAACATGTATTGTAGTCCTGTTTAAACTAAACACTGTTAGTTGCTAATTTTATTCAATGTAGAACCGAAGTAGTCAAGTTGATGTGTGAATGTACTATTTATAGGCTGTCAGTTAAGCTTTCTGCAGTTCTAAACTAAATAAAAGTCAGGAAAAAAAAAAAAAGTAGTTATTACCATAATCATTATGCATCAAGTTTATTAATGAGACAGGGAAAATATGAATGTCCTTTTAACAGTCTGAGACAAAACTGAACAAATTCAATTTTTACCACTACATATAGTTATTGATGATATATTGCATTGCTGTGAGAAAAAAACAGAAGTTGGACAAATTTGAACTCTTTTCAACCAAACACCGCTTCTCTTTGCAAAGACAATCTCAAGATGTACAGATATGTCTAAAAAGTCATACCACAAATTGAAATAGTTGTTTTTCTCAGTTTCAGTGAGACTTCTGGAGTCCAGCAGGCAGGATATGGCTGTGAATCTGTCTTACAACATGAAAAATGAAAAGTCACAAAGAAAACTAGAGCAGACATGCATTTTGAAAAATGCCTTTCATTAAGCCGTTTTCCTCTGATCTTTATTATATTTGCCTACACCTTAACAAAAGCCACAGAAATATGTGAAGTAACATGAATTCATGACGAAGGAAGTGGAGGGCGATGAGTGAATTTAGCTGTTGCTGTTCACAATTGCAAAGAACAGCAGTCTTTCCTCCCTATTCAGTGCCTCTCTGGAATGGAAAAATCTGTCTCTAATTTTCCATTTACCTTCAGCAGTAGATTAGAAAACATTCCCAAGTGGAATTGTAAATCTTTGACCGCAGTCCTTAAGAAAACTCCTTAAGAAAATTCTTGGTTTCTTTCAAAAATGAGTTACCTAAGTTTATAATGCAGAGGATTGACTTTGTCACATTCTAGTATGTGCCTAATTTGAGGTATTTACAGATTGTGTAACAGGAATTAGCAAATTTCAAAATGATGAGCATGAATTCCTAAATGAATCAAATGCTCAGCTTCATAAAATGGTTTTGTAAGCTATAGCTTGCTAGCACTGCCAAAGGCTGCTTCTTTTCTCAAAGGCATCACACACTCTCACACACTCCCTTTCCAGCAGAAAATTATAAGATTTGCTTGCACATAAGGAAGGGTCACTGTGCAATTTCCTTTTACTATAATTTGAAATCCCACAAATATAATTTCTCATCATACTCTAGGGAACATAACAGTTTTGGCAAAGCCCAAAGTAAAGGTAAAGCTACAAAAGAAAAAACAAACAAACAAACAAACACCAAAACCCCACAACAAAACACCACTAATTTATGCAAAATGGTTTTCTCCGTTTTATCCTAAAAAGTCAGTAACTACCACTAGGCTAGTTTGAGACTGGGTTTTTTTTAATGAAAGAAACTAAGTTGTACAAATGAATACCCTGAGAATATTTTGGGTCACAATGGTTATTTGACATTCTTCCCAAACCCATATATTTAATTTTGGAATAATATCTCCTATACAGTAATTTTATTTTTGCTTGTCTACTGAAGCATAAGAATTACAGTCATTCTAAAGCTCGAGTTATCACTATGCATAGAATTTAGTAATACTGATCCACAAGAAGCTTTAGCTTACATTTACAAACTTAGAAGGAATCTTGTTATATATTTTTGTATGTCTGTCCTGAAAGACCTAAATACTGTTTCAACAACACTTTACAAACAATCAGAAGTTCTTCATACTAAATGATTTCCAAATAATTACTCAAGACCCAGTTAGTTATTCTAGCATAGGATGCTGTAACTCATTATTTTTAGTGAGTATAGCATTTTAGTGACGTCAGTTTAGGGCCAGGGCAGCCCCTTAGACCTATAACAGACACTCTCTGTTAACTCCCCTCCCTCCACAAAGGGGAAGAGAAAGGGAATAAGGGAGAGAGACTTAGCAATTAGAAAAGGAAACTAAAACAGCTTTAAAGAAAATGAAATTAATAATTATAAAAATGGAATATATACAAATATATACAAGACCAGTATCGAACCCAACCCCCTGATGGTAATTACATCACCGTCACCACTGATGCTGTGGAGCAGGCACCGGGGGAACCCCAGACTGGGCCCCGCAGCAGACGGAAGCTGTGTTCAGGAGCTGGATTCTGGTACTGGGTTCAGGAACACACAGACCGGGATCAAAGGCAGAACAGACAGAGTCCTCCTTGGGTGCTCCGAGGAAGGAACTGAAAACGGACCCGAGCCAAGCCAAGCAAAAGCTGGCAAGGCAGTCCAAGAGGGGAGAAGAGCCCAGAGACCCTCGGGATCCCTCAGCTCTAATTGAAAATAAAAAAATAATGATATGATGTATATGGGATGGAATATCTCATTGTCCTGTCCACTCCTCCCTGCAGGTGCCGCCTTTTACTTTTCCGCACCCCCTAATGTGGTACACAAGATCCAGCAGTGGCCTTGGTCTGCACACCAAGCCTTGGTAGTAACTCTAAACAT